>VXBH01000687.1:0-43625 GCA_013400035.1 Rynchops niger
TGGCTGGCGGACTATCACCATCCTCGATCACCATGTCCGTAGCATCTTTCTCTAAATAGCAGAACCTTCCACCTGGAAATATTTCTAAGCACAAGAGCGCCTGGAAATAGTTCATCTTTTCTCCTTCCCCTATGAAAGGTGATGCGGACATAACATATATCTACAGGGTGCTCCAGTACTCAAGGACTTGTGACTTGTGACATAGGACACACAGGAAAGCTGCACACTCACTGGGCTGGACGGACAGTCTGGTCCCTGAGCCAAAGGTCAGTTTGTCGTAGGCAGTACTATAATCACACAGCGTTTCCTTCCATAACAAAAAGCCCAGCAATCCACTTCAGAAGCAGCACCTCTCCCTAAGCCTTTGCCCAGCAATGCCATAGCTAGGAAAAAACAAATCCTCCATATCTTCCAGCTGCACCTCTGACTTCTCTTTTGGTCTTAAGTTGGGCTAAAAGTGGGAGTGCAGCAAGAGGAGACAGCATAAAGTGGAGAAGCAGGATAAGAAATCTTACTTGGCAAAACACGTAGCTTGGTCCCTGGCCCAAACTGGAGGTCTTTTGCATTGTTGTTAACACAGTGCTACATACCCTAACAATAACCTGACTCTCAGCCTGCTCTCTTACCCCCTCTGGTCTCCTTGTGTAGGAGAGGGATGAGCCCCTTGAACAAGAGACAGCAACACAGAGAGGAGGGAAAGATAAAAACTCAGGGATGTCTTTCTCAGGATACTTGGAGAATACCAGTCATTCACTGGCACCGGGACTTTTCAGGACAGATTGCTAAAACTCTGATAAATGTTTGGTTTTGCTTTGTTGTGCAGAATTAAAAACTCACACATTGATCTTCAGTTTTCTAGTTTAGCAACAACATAAGATTTCCCTGAGACCTCAGTATACCTTTCATCTCCTCTGTACTTGTCCTGTGTGATTGCTGTAGCACAGCTTTAAGACAAAATTTTTGGTTGAAATTGCAACACACAGGCATTAACCCACCTGCTTGACCAGATGGCAACTTTAGTCCCTGAGCCTAATGTGAATTTGAGATTCTTGTAACAACAGTAGACCACTTTACAGAAACCCAGAGGATTAGCTCCCAGCTGGTGACACCTCCACTAGTTGAGCTGTACTGGCAGCCTCTTCACTTATATCCTGGCTAAGTGGGATGCTGACTCTGAAGTGAAATCCTTCTGCATTGCTGCAGAGTAGATCAGTGGAGGGAAATTTCACTTCCTTTGCTTCTTTGAGGCTCCTTCCACTTCTGGCTCTCTGCTCAGACACATTTGTTTCCTTCTTTTTCTGTCTACCCCTTATCCAGGCTGAAAGCTGCCTGGAGCACCATGTCTAGAACACATTTCCCTCAATAGCATAAATTCTCCCCCTGGAAAAGCCTCTAGGCATGAGAGTATCTTGATATACCATCTATATTCTCCTTCCCATCTATAACATGACCCAGGAACAAGAAGTATGTCTACAGGGAGCTCCAGTGGACACTCAAGCACTTTTAAGAAAAAGACACACAGGAAAATCATGCACTCACTGGGTTGGATGGACAGTCTGGTCCCTGAGCCAAAGGTCAGCTTGTCATAGTTGGAGCCAAAATCACACAGCATTTCCTTCCATAACAAAAAGCCCAACAAGCGACTTCAGAAGCAGAACCTCTGCCCAAGCCATTGCCCAGCCATGCCTAGGCTAGGAGGGGCAGCAAAAGTGTGACAGTGCTTCCCACTGCAACAGAAACTCCATTGGAATCCAGTGGAGTAGGACAGCCTCGCCATGGGGCAGCTGGGACATTTTGGAGCAGGTGTGTGGTCACTTTGTTCATCCCAGGCAAACTGAGAGCAAGAAGGGCTGTTTTGGACCAAGCTGGCACATTCTCTTAAAGCAAAGGCCATCTCTAGATATCGCCACACGTAAATGACCAAATAGCCATGATGCTGCTCTCAGCCACCCAAGAAACGCCTCACAGACAACATAAAGTGGAGGAATACTGTTGGACTTACATGGCCTAACAGTGAGTCTTGTTCCAGAGCCAAAGACATGTTTATATGCACCAGCTCCTGTGGTCACACAGCATTTCCTCTCTCAACAAAAACCTTCCCAAATACTTGGCAAAGCTGAGCATCCTCAGACTGACTAGACAGTGCTGAATGTCACTGAGAGGCAGCTCCATCCTGAAGTGAAGACCCACCACCATCTGCCTGTGTGATCAAGAGCACCCCTGGACCTATGGTCCATCCCATTTGGGATGACTGTTCCTTCTGCCCTGAGCTAAAGCCTGTCCTGGAAAAAGGCAGGCAACCCCACAGCTGAAGACCCCAGGAAGAGAGATTCTGAAAAGTTTACTGCGCAGTGGGTAGCTTTGCCCCACACAGAAGACGACTACAAGAAGGTAGCAGCACTTACTGGGCAAAACCTGAAGTCGTGTCCCTTTGCCAAGTGTGAGCTTGCCATAGTTCACACAGTGGTTTTCCCCTCAACAAGAACACAAGCTCGTATCCTTAGAGAGAAATGCAACCAGTGCCTGCATGGCCTTGGCACAAAATGTGTATCCCTGAGCAAATGGGTTCAGGACTCCACACTGCTTATGTGAAGTAGATTACTGACAGAGTTGAAAAATTGAGGGCATACCTTAGTACACGTTTCTTCAGCTCATGTGTATCTTTCTTTTTTGTTTCAATATTGAACAGAAAATGGCTTAGAACATACTTGATTTTACCTTTAGTTGCACTCTGCTTCCAAAGGTGAATTTGTTTCTATAGCTTTTCACACCATATTTGTCTTTAAAACAAAAACCCTGTTTTCTCCTCCAGTCTTTTATTACTTCCTTTTCAGCATTTCTTTTAATTTAGTCTACCCAAGTAAATTCCTTGGCAACCTTAACTTAGATTTCTTTTAAAGATTATCCTAGTTGATGGACTTTTTCAGTTTTGACAGAGATGACCACTGACTGCAAGATTTGTCTTTTCTTCAGGCAAGGAAATGCTACAAGGATTAACAGAAACATTCATCTTCCAGCATTAGATCAACATTAAAAGAAGAGATCTCCCCCTGGACCTTCCCGCACATAGTGCAAACCTTCAAAATACCTTTCTTGATTCCCCAAACAAACAACACTTGTTCGGACCCCTTTCCAAAACAGCCCAGCTTTTTTTTGTCAAGGAATGAAAAACTGGATGGAAACCTGTCTGTAGCCAGAAGCAAAAGCAGCAGAGCAAAAAGTAAGACAGTTTTCCCAGCAGAGACAAGAACTGCAGCTTCTGAGAATTAATGAGGACAAAGTTCTGGACAATGGAATTAAAGGGACGGTGAGCATCCCTGCAGGTCTCTGAGATTTCTGGGAACAAGTAGTGGTGAAGAAAAGGAGTATTTGGGGTAGGACTCCTCTCTCCAGGTGTAGCTATAACTGAGTGATTTGCTTATTCGTTTTGGAGAAAAAGAAAAAAGCATATAGTCCATTGGGATAGTTGCTCTCTATGTGTCCTCTCGTGTAGACAATTAATACCAATAGAGGCTGCCCAGAAAATTATTATTATAGCCATCACTCCAGAACCTGCATTAAGGATGTTTTGAACATTCACAAATGAAATAAAGCACATAGTGACACATACAGGAGAGTCCAGTCCTCCAAACAGGTATTTAGCTTTATAATGACTTTTTTCCCTGATTCAAGGTCAACCTTGACCTTCGATTTCCCACAGAAGGAAAGAACAATGGAATTTTAACTGCTGTTTCACAGAAAGGGGAATTAGGCTTTCCTATCCTTACTCCTTCAGGGTTTCTACCTACCTGATTTCACAATCAGTTGTGTCCCACTTCCAAAGGTGACTTTCCAGTTGTATGCTGAATTCACGCAGTGATACATCCACTAACAAAAACCACACACAACTTTTGGACCAGACGAGTGTACGCATTTTTCAAAAGAGATCAAGGGAGAAAACAGATGTCACCCTTTTCACATGCCTTTGACTCCAAATCAGGATGTCTTTCTAGTTGCATGTCTCTGATCTTTCTATAGAAATGAAAATAGAAATAATTCTGAAATACCTGAAGTAGAAAATCATGCTCATTACCCTGTTAGCATAACGCAGTTGAGATTCCTTCAACAGTTTTTAAGTAGAACAATTTTTGCCACAGTTAGGAGGACAGGAGAATTTCAGCCTTGCATTTATAATGTAAAACAACTATTTGTTTTAAGATGTACCTGATTTCATTATTAGTTTTGTGCCTCTGCCAAAGGCGAGTTTCCAGGAAGACTCAGTTGTCTCACAGTAATAAGCCTCTATTCAAAAATTGTAAGGGAGAGAAGCCTCAGCCTTTAAAAGCCATAACGTGCTCTTAGACACATCAAAGTGAGATGAAATTTCGACATTTTTTTCAACAAGTAACCTTGATATTTTTAAAATTTCTCATCATCTAAAGAAGGAGTTTAGACAGATCAACCAGCTAGTCAACCTCAGAAGCTAAGCAAGGGAGCAGACCCATAAAAGAAAGAAACCAAGAAAAAATAAACAGAAGAAACGCCAGAGAAAACCAGTATAAGGTCCTAATTTTTCTTGTTTACTCAGTTGGCAATTAATCGAGTAAGGGATCCAAACCCAAATCCCAGAAGCCATTTTCACCTAATTTTATGAGCAAGTAAAGGTTATTCCTGAACACTAATCTCAAATATATTCCCCTGCAGAGTTCATCCTGATTAACATGGTGCTTGCACAACACAAAGGTCATTCACTGATTTTATCAGAACAATAGCAATTCCTGATCTGTTCCACTCACATCAACATGACAGAGAAGTTACAAGCAAATTGTTCAGTATGTGCTCTTCCTCCCCATGCCCTCTTTTGTTCCTATTTTAAAGACGATTTTCCTTCTGCATTTTAAAGAAGATCTGACAATAGACCTAAAGTACTCAGTCTTTCCTAATCATATTGGTGTAGAAATACTTACTGGGCTTTATGAGTAGCCTGGTTCCTCTTCCGAAGATGAGTCTGGCTGCATTTCCTGAATATACACTGTCAAAAGCTGCCTTACAAAAAACCCCATGCTCCTCTGCATATTTCAGGTTCCATGGCAGGGGACTCTAGCCATCAAAATAAAACTATATGTGCAAAATTCCTGTAAGATATCTCCACAAAATGAAGGCTGGGTTGTCTCTTCTCTATCTCCAAGCAGTTTTCACGTCAATACTTGACATGAAATACAAGAAAGATGAAGTTCCCTGAACATGGGATGCTTTGGCATAGCCAAGAATAAACTAAGATCCTCTCTACAGAAATCATACAGTTAACATTTATTTCCAAAGTTGTGCCTTGATTACCAGAAGCACTTCACTCCCTGGTGCTGAACAGTTTTTTAGGGGAAGATGTAACTGAGCAGTCAGAATGTCTGGCTAGGACACCTGGTCCTGCATTTAACAGGATGAGAAATTCTGCAAGGTCTTCTACCTCTGTTAATGTATATTAAATCACTTTATATATAGGGCAGAAGCTTCCCAATTATCTAAAGAGCCATCTTTTCTCTCTGTTTCTTGCTCACCTAATTCCACACATGGGTAGCCCTTGGGGTACTGTTGAAAAGGGATAAATGTGAAAGGCACAAGGAAAATCCTTTTTTTTTACTGTCTGCAATGGTTCTTTCTACAAATACCATGAAGCTCAATCAGCTTGAGAAATGAGACAGCTATGTAGTTTGGCAAAAGGTTTATGACAGCTCTCTGGCACTCCATGCTGATTTACACTGTTTTCGTTTTGCTGGGAATCTAGTCCTTGCTTCCTTTGTGTGTTAAGAACTCCCCTCACAACAACTACTCTCCATAAGCAATTACTGTCAGACTTTACCAAAAACCCCAGACATTTTCTTGCTGCTATCTTTACACTAAATGCTCCAGCCATATTATCATTTCAGCCCTAGAAGCAGTAGATATCCCTTCCCAGGATCATTATGTACTACAGTTTCAAACATCAGGTTCTCCAATACTTCTTAAGATACTTTAGATCATGCACTTACTTGGTTTAACACTGAGCCTTGTTCCTTCGCCAAATTGCAACTTGTTATAACCAGTTCCTGAAGTCACACATCATTTAATTCCTTTGCAAAAACCTTTCCTGCTCTGCAATTGTACACAAAACAGGGAGATACCTGATCTGTGATGATTTCTGGACAGGAATGAACCAAGATGATCCCATCCCAGACTTAATCAACCTGTCAAAAAAAATCTAGGCATATATTTGAAGTCTCATTAAAACGTTTGCATTCTGTAAACTACCTGGGCAGAAAAATGCTTGCACCCTAACTATAAGCCTTTGTTCTTTGTTCCGCACTAAGAATTCAGATCTTATATGTAGACTAAAATATAAGGGAGAGAGAGAAAGAGAACTTGTCCTTGTAGTCAAATAGTTAACCGTACTCCTAATGAATTTCTGTGATGGATATGCACATTTCAGCTATTCATTGCCTATACTGTGTGGTCCCAGGTATATTTAAGTGGATGACTTGTTTACGTAAGGTTTTTAGAAATGCAATAAAGAAGATGTCATGAATGCAAGCCCACATAGTCCTCCTTTTTGTACCTCATCAGGGCATAAATTACTCACTGCATTTTGAATAGGAACTGGATCCAGTCAAGTCTGTAGATGAATTAACCTACACGTTGTGGTGCTCACTTGTTAAGACAACCTTGGGTTTCCTCCTATCATTTTGTACATATCACTTTTCATTACCAGCATCCTCCTGCACGAGTATATTCTGCCCTTTGGAAAAGCGAAATGCTTGTCACAGAATTCATCAGAACCACCATTTCTCACCTATGAATTTCAGGCAAAATCTGACAGGAATACCATTCTCATGAGAAATCAAGAATCAGAACTTACTAAGATTATTTAGTCTGATCCCTACAAAACACAGGCAGGAAAACTGAATGTGACATTCCTTCAGTATTTGAGATTGTCACAACAGAAGAAGAATGACACTCTACAGATTGGTATTATGGACCAATAACTGGAGCTGGGTACATTTCCAAAACAGCTTTGGAAAACTTCAAATATTTTTTTTGCTTTAATTCAGAGCAAGTTAAACTGGCCCTTCAAACTGTAATTTCATTTCCTTCATTAAATTTGATCACCTTACCCTATGGACTCTAGGCCTCACAGCCTTTGACCAGCTTCCAGAAGAATACCTTAGGAATTTCTCTTTCTTATGTGAAAATATACACCCATTAGAATTAGCTGCTTAATACCACTGAGTATTTGTCTTATGATTTACATTCAGCTTTTAGTTTCTCTTCCCACATACTATATTCCTTTGTCTTCAAAAACAGATAGATCTCCACATCCTGAGGAGCATAAAGAAAACAGGTAAAAAAAGCTGAGTGTCATTAACTAGACTAAACTTGTTGTCACAACTAACCATGTCCCCTGTCCAAATATCTGCTTTCTTCCTCCTACAGTTGCACTGCCTGAGAGTCTTCTACAAAAATCAACTCTGAAATTTGAACTTAAGAATTTCTTGGCTAAAAGCATTCTGGTGAGTCCCAGGACCTGACTGTAAAAAAAAAGTTGTGCCTTTCATAGTACAAAATGTAAAAAAAAAAAAAAAACCAAAAAAAACCAATCATATATAGACAAATATTTTGGGGAAATGCTGTCTGGACTGTTTTTCTTGCCCTCAGATATTTTCTTTAAACTAAAACTGCAAACCGGAAATTTCTTTCCTATTAATCAAATATTCTTCTGATTTCTTTCTAAGTGAAAAGAAAGTTCATTTTACTTTACTGCCTTCTGTTTCTCAGGTGTATCTGCCTCTCAACGGCAGCACAAATGACCATTTTATCACAGGTATTCAATAGACAATGAAGCCAATTAACCTAGTAGAACAAGATAACATTTTAAGTAATGTAACTCGAATATCTAAGCCTAAAAGGGAGGTCCATTAAACTTCCAGTTACCTGTGAATTGCTTAGCTTGCACGGGCAATGCAGCAGTTTTGACCTAGCATTCCTGAAGTCTCAAAATAGGTAGGAAATTAATAGCTATGTGTCTCACAGCCCCTGAAAAACTCTACGCACTTTATCAGAAATTAGCTTGGAAATGAAAAGCTGGCGCTGAATGGCTTGAATACAAACTCCTTTATAGAAGTACATAATTGAAATTGCAAGGGCAGAACAGAATTTAAGAGCAAATTGAAGTTAGCCTGTCTGATTTGTACTACTGCACACTTCTAGGATGAATCTGAATTCAGCACTCAATCTGAATCTCTGGAAGAAGATATCTATAACCAAAACACAGGAACGTTTCTGCATCCAGCTCTGCTGAGGACACAGCAGTGGACTCTCATTGGATCTGGAATGTGCTGAAAGACTATGATCTGAGATCACTATTTTTACTGGAAGACTTACTTGGAAGCACAAACAGATGAGTTCCTCCACCAAAAGTGAACTTTCCATAGCCATCAATCACACTGTGACAAGGCACTTTACATAAACCATTACGGGAAGAACTGAACATATTCCTAATCACCACTGAATGACAGAGTTAAATATTGCTTTTTCAAATTCTTTAGAAGCCAGTATGAAGCAAAATGTCTTGCTGTACTGATGACTGTATCCATAGAAATTTACTTTTGTTAGTTAAAATTTTGATAAACCAAATCTTATCACAAATGGCATCAATTAATACTTTACTGACCACATCAGTATATATTTTGGGTCTGTAAAAGCAAAAGAGTTTTACATTTCACTGTTTTTTCTATCTAAAATATTTCAGATGAAGGATGGATACAAAAAGAGCACAGTTTTAGCATTACAACATTCCTGTGCAACCATATTGTGCCAACATATTAACTTTAAAAGAATAAAAAATTTTTCTGAATCATTCCTCACCACTGCCCTTGTAACACAGTACATTCAGGAAAGCTATGGGGTTGGCATAAGAAAAAATCACTGTTGAAATATTTTTCAGTCTTGTGGATACTCACCAGAACAGACACAAGCTTTCCTAAACCTTCAAACCAATTAAATGCTTATAAAAAAAGCACGTGGAAGTGTAATTAGTAACATTGGATTGATACAAGAAGCTGAGTCTTGGAAAAGGAAGTTAAGTTGTTAGTGTTTATATATGAAATTCTTCTCTTCTCACTTACTTGGTATTACAATAATTCTTGTTCCTTGTCCAAATGTTAATTTCCCAAAGTTTCCTGTACTCACACAGACAGAAAGTGCTTTACAAAAAGGATTCAGAGAAAAATATTTGCCTTATTAACTCCTCCTTTCCTGGAAGAGACGTGAACTAAATGCAATTGGGACTATTAAATGATGATATCCATAGTTTATTACTGAATGAAACTCATGGCTTAAGTAAAGACATTACCCTCAACCCGTTATGTATAATTGTATGTGTCACTTTCTTTTCTTTCCACTTTAAATTGGGAACTGATTTCTTTCACCAAGGAGTAATTATCACTCCATCTTCTCTATAAATCTACTTTCAACCATAAAAACATTTACAAGGCAATTCTTCACTAGCAAAAAAAATACCTGGTTTTACCACCAGTTTATTTCCATTCCTGAAGGTGAATTACCAGTTGCGGGAAGACCAATACTACATACAGTAACAAAAGCTTTAATGCTCTACTGGTACCTCATTTGCTGGCCAACATATGAACAGCTCTGGCTTAAAGTCCAGAGGTAGTTGCTCCCTGTGAACATTGACAAAACATGCTGAAGCATATTGCCTCTACATTTGTTTAAGGATCGTGTCATATCCAATCACACAGGCGGGAATAGTCTCATCTAGAGTATTGAGCTACTGTAGGTGAGACGAAACCTGCTTTTTGTCTGACTTTTGGAAGTCATCTGGGAATAAATGAAAGTAGGTAATTCTAGAAAACACTTAGGTCTTATCTGTCCCTATCAAAGATCTGATTGTCTGCCCTGGGACAAAAATCCATGCACACTGATATATTCTGAGCATTAAAGATGCTGGTTGTGAAAACACTAAAAGAAATAATTGTTGGAAGCTAAAGACACTCAACAAAATATTTTTCATCAATAGATTTCGTGACCAGGAGCCCCAGGCAAGGACATTCATAAATTCTTAACAACCTTCGATATTCCAGTACTTATAAAACCTAAGTTATATGTAAATTAAAGGGCAAATTTCTTGGAATATTGAAATCTAAATACTCACATGTCATTGCCCATTCCCATTCTGGAAAGCTAGAATAAACCAGTGACCCAAATCTTCAGTTAAACTCTGTAGGGAACTAGTATTGGACATCTGTGCCCCACCTCTGTAGGAATGCAATCCTCAGAAACACAGACACTTTCCTTCTAAGGAAAGCCTTTAGGCTTACATGGTTTTCCACATTTAAGCTCTTGATTGCCACCTCCAAAGTTACACTAAAGCAGAGCTTTACAAAATCCTAGCTATAGAAAGTTTTGATCTATGACAAACTTCTCCCTGCTTATTAAATGGTCTTTCTGATTGCAAAACTAGTAAATTGCTTCAACTGAAAAGTCTTTTTTTTTTTTTTTTTTAGCCTTCACGTGATGCAAAGAAACTGACACTCTGCACTCTGGTTCAAGGAAATTAGATGTCTTGAGACAGACCAGAAACATATCCTACACATGTGAGTTATCTAAACATAGTACATATATCCTAGTGTCCCTCTATAATCAGTAGAAAAACACAGGCATTTTTCAAGCGCAGTTCTTATCTTGAAGACATTAATTTTAAAAAAAACACCTCAAAAGCCAGTGATGAAGATAGAAGGAAAATCACCTTGGGCTAGCAGATTTGACCTTGAATGCTTTGTATTAAAGGGAGTAAACCTGGACTCACAAGTCTGACAATTTCAAGATGAACATTTGCTTATTCTTTATCTGAAATGTGAACATCCACTAACCGTGGAAACACAGATAGTTGGAAAGTTTCTGATTAAGGGAAGAAACATTCTTTAAAACCCTAAATGACACAGCTCATCACAGCATCATCAAGCTCAATTTTTGAGAGGCTTATTTCTGGCACTTACTTGGATGAACAGACAGCCTGGTCCCCTTTCCAAAACTCAGCTTTTCATAGGCATCTATGGAGTTTCACTGTGACAAAGAGCTTTACCAAAAATGCTGTCAGTAGCTTTTGACTCAAAGGAGTTTTTTAACTTTGATGTGTATACATAGACCTCCCAGGGTGTTTCTTCTCAAGCTTCCTAGATCAAAACCCCAGTAAAAATTCTCATGACAGTTCGGTTCTGTGAATCTCACTGCTGTGGGATCCTAAAATTATAGACAGACACTCTACAGAGCAACTCAGTCTCACTTTCTGCCTCTATTTTCATACCAATAGATGCACAGAGATTCCTAGAAACTGGCAGTGCAGCCCCAAAATTCAGTATTATCTCTTTCTTATCTACACATGACTAGCTATGCATCAGTAAACCTGCAAACATAATAATGGAATACACTCAGATAATTCTTTACTCCAATGGGTGCTTTTTTTCTTCTTCTTCCATTATACTCACTTGGATTTACCTTCAGAAGAGTCTTTGTGCCAAAGCTAAGTGCACTGCTAATTCCAGCATTCCCACTGCTGTGGAAGTTATTACCAGACGACTTCAAAATGCCATTCAGAACTCAGATTTAAAAACCTGTGGAGGCCACCCAATTCCAGGCAACCTTGTACAGCTCAGTAGTTACTCTGGAATGATCAGGTTCTTCAGTGTTCTTCAGACTTACTTGAATTTATTGTTAAATTGTTGACCAAAGATGTTTTTCTCAAAACCAATATATTGCAACCGTAAGAAATATTACAATAACCTAAGAAGCTTTACAAAAATCTGAACTTTAAACTTTCTGAGTTCTCACAACTTAAGCAAGGAGAATTACTTGTTTCAACCTGGTGCAAATCATGCCCTGTTCTTTAAGGCAAATTCAGAATAATTTAGCCTGGAGAAGAGAAGGCTCCAGGGAGACCTTATAGCGACCTTCCAGTACCTGAAGGGGGCCTACAGGAAAGCTGGGGAGGGGCTGTTTGCAAGAGCATGAAACGATAGGACAAGGGGCAATGGTTTTAAAGTGGAGCAGGATAGGTTTAGATTAGACATTAGGAAGAAGTTCTTTACAATGAAGGTGGTGAGAGAGGTGGTGGAGGCTCCATCCCTGGAGACATTCAAGGCCAGGCTTGATGAGGCTCTGAGCCACCTGATCTAGTTAAAGATGTCCCTGCTCACTGCAGGGGGGTTGGACTAGATGACCTTTAGAGTTCCCTTCCAACCGAACAGATTCTATGATTCTATGATTCTATTAGTTCCAACATGTCAATCTAGAAAAGTTGTTTGAGGCAACTACATGCTTCTGCCTCCACCACTTTCTTTCTCAGAATACTCTATTAGACTTCCACTGTAAAACAACAAAAGTACAGAATTTCCTACTATGATGGGCACCCTACAGAGGTGTATGGTCTGCTGTAGTGATGTTGAGAATTAAAACACTGGAAGTATGTTAAAAGCAGTCTTAAGTGTTCACTTTGAATTAAGAGGATAATGTATCACAGCTGCTGAATTACTGAGAACAAGTACTGATTTGATCCTGTTTGTCTAGTTCAGCTGTAAACCAACAGATTTCATGGAGATGTTTTACCCCATTTGGACTTACTGTAAAGCACATGCAAATATATCTGCTTCCGAACATGTGTCTTTATATTAACTATTCTATGTTATGCCACCATGAAAATATTTACAAAACAGCCAGCTTGCACCCGATACACTATTTTAACTATCCAGTACTAAGAAAGCTTCCAGGAAATGGTCTATAATTCTCCTTTGTCAGTTGTGGGACACTATAAATCTATTCGCAAACCTCATCAGTTTTTCTAAAGGATCTTCAGATCCATCAGAGGCTCATTGCAATTCTATAGGAAGTGTTTGACCAAAGTTTGGTGTACACTTTTTTTTTTCTTTCCTATGCAGCTGTGTCTTAATAATAATAGGATTAGGTTCCAAACTGTTTGACCTCCATGCCAGATTCTGCACATGAACTGACCACCCTAGCAAAGCTTTCAAGCAGCTAGTGTTGTAAATAGCAGGTGAAGGCTATTTCCTAGTACTCAATGATCTTTCTTATTCATTGTGATTTTTTACTGAAAAATATAGGGAATAACCTCTTTGTGTTGCTAAATAAAAGCTAACATAAACCCTCTAGAGATCTCCCCTGCGAGCTCCTTTTATTTGCTCACAAAACAGTCACTTCTCTTACAACATCGCTATAGCATTTACTTTATTGGGGCTCAAGTACTTACAGTCTTATTTCTTTCTAAATAAGGTTTGCATGATTAACATCCTAGATATTTTACAGTGCTGTCAAAATCAGTGGCCTATGCCACATGACTCAGCAACAAATAAAAATCATGGGTTTAAGTAATAGTTTTCAGGGATTTTGCAGGAACTAATTTTATAAGATACCCAAGAAGTAAATAAAAAATGTGAGATATAATAAATAAGGATAAAAAAGCCCGAACTACATAAGAACTCTCTTAGTGTTTCTGGACTACAATATATGGGTATCCGTATAGTTGTCTTCAAGCTGCAGTTTGAGTATGCCAGAAAAGATGGATTTGTATTGAGCCTATAGAGTTATGTGTATTTCTCATATTTAAGAAGAAATAACCTATCTTTTAGGCAAAAAAATAAAAACGGGGGGGGGGGAAGCTCAGAAATTCTTACACTGAGTGGGATTTAGTGTCAAAAATTGACAAAAAATAAGTTGGTATTTACTACTAATGTTTTCACTAGTATAGAAAGCTCTGCAAAAAGTAATTTGAGTAAAAAAAAAAATCCAAAAACAAAATTAAAAAAACCCAAAACCCAGAGATGGCTAATTTAATTTTATTTTAATTTAAGTTCATTTAAATGCACAGGGAATAATATGATCTGTTTTGCTCATATCCATTTATTTGCAGGTTCTTTTTCCCAATCTTTTTTACCTGGCTGCACTTTCTGTTATGAATGTCACCTCTGGGAAGCTGCTTCATCGCCATATTAGACAATAGCTTTGAAAGAACCTGCTGTTACCTTCCTTTTACTTCACAAAACTGGCTGCTAAAGTTGGCAGGGTAGTGATCTGTGCTCCTGTCAATGTTTTCATGTCTGGGAATTTTAAATGGGAGCAAGGTCCTTGGAAATACTACCCTCATATTTCTCTAGATGAAAATGAGCAACATACCTGAATGGACTCTTAGATGTATTCCACGCACGAACGTGAACTTCTCCATGGTTACGCCCACAGCAGCTCAGCCCTTTACAAAAACTTGACTTCCATACTCTCCTGAAATTTAACGTGTTTTCATTGCATTTTATGAATTTGAACAATTCCTTATCACATAGAAGTATTGATAATTTTTATTTTAAAGCGACTTGACAATTATACGCAGGGATTAAATATGCAAAGCAATGAAAAATCTATTAAAATGAACAGCATCTAAAAAACTAGCCACACCTCTTTGGTGAGAAAAGGTAACTGACATAATTGTGATTAAATAAATAATTCTGCAGTAACTCTTCTAAAATGACTGAATAGGTGCAGATTTTCTTTAGTGCAAAAAAGAACATTTATTCTAAAACTTTTACTTTTCTCATGAATGCAATCTTTCCTTCTGTGTCACACGTCATAGAGAAGAAAACCATTTTGAATGGATATTTAGGATCAGCTGAAGAAAAATTCTGGGCATCTTTTCCAGAATATCTTAGCCAATCAGTTCCACTCCAGTCAAGCAGTCTCAAGCATATTTACATGCAGCAAATGAAAGAATAAAAAAAATAGAATCAATAGCTGATCAGATTTTTTCTTGGGTAGGAAACACAGCAGGGATTATGTTTTTACTCAGAGTTATAGCGGCTGAACTGAAGAGTATATGTGGTTCCTGTGCAGCAGTAAATTCCCTTCCAACTCCTGGCATCACAGTGTAACATGACTTCACAAAAAAAAATATCCCTTTTTACCACGTCCAGATCAATTTTTATCTGTAAGTCAGCCATAGTACAATTTTTGTTTGTGATTTTTCTTTGGGTGCCATTCCCAGATTCCAAAAGTACTGTACGAGATGGTGAGGAAGGAGGAAAAGAAGGAGGGAAGGAAGTAAAGGAGGGAGGGAGGAAGGAAGGGAAAGAGGAAGGAATTACTGTTGTTCAAATTATAAGTTTGGTAGTGGGAAACCTTTGTGTCTGCCCATGCAAAAAATGATTTATATACAAAATTGTTAGCTTTCCAAGATGCTCTGTATGTGCAATCCCTACTAAAGTCAAAGATTTTCAACTAAAAGCTGGCTGAGATGTGGGGAGGAAAAACTGCCCCAGTTTTTTTTAAACAGAATTAAAAGCAAGAACAGACCAGTTCTGTCTTTCTGTTTAAGTCATTCCTTCCTCCTTCAAGTCCCTGCAGCATTTGGGTGTTTAAGAAGGTTTAGGGAATTTAATTTCTCTCTCCTATTTCATACACAGTAGACACCAAAGGACAAGTCATTTTACCAGAGTCCTGAAGCAAGTGACCATCTCTAGGGCCGGTCCTTTAATATCTGCCCTCCCCTTGATTGACTGTACCACTAGATCTGATTAGTCTATTCAGGATCACACCCCTCTGTATAGTCATTATTGCGACTGCAGTGTATCTAATGAAGAGAAGGATTCCAATGAATGGCACCCTGAATCCCCAGCGCGAGGAAATTAAACAAGTATTACATACACATGTTTGCGGCATGCAAAATTCCTGGCCAACAGCAGACTTACCTGTTTCCAGAAACAGCCAGGTCCATAGGCAGAACCTGATGGAACTGACGTGGCTTGGTCCTTCCACAGCGAGAAACCCCTCTGCAGAAAACCTCACAGTTCAGAAGAGCAGAGGGCCTCACCAGAAGAGCACAGCTCCTGACTGCATCTCGTCCAGTAGCTCTCTTACATGCAACAGTCTGCCCTACCACAGGGCCTCAGGCACTCTGGCACTTGTATTCATACATCTTCTTATCAGCCCCTTCATTGCCCAAAGCCAGAAAGTTTGTACTGCATTCCTTGCTGTTTCAGACTTCCTCCTTGTTTAGCAAGACATTCATACCTTTGGAAGAACCTAGCCTGCTTTAGGCATAACAGCTTTCCAAGGCACAAACACACCCCTTAATCCCAGCAAGACATCTTTCCTCCAGCCTAGGACATTCTGATCAACGAGTTTCTTGAATAACTTACAATGTAAAGCTCCCTTAGAAATACTAATGAAATTTCAAAGCCTGCTTTTCTTGTAGTCTATTCCATTTCTTCTGTTACAAATCACTTACAACTGTATAACTGGTTTAGCTTGTATCTTCAAATAAAGCTTCTTTGAATCTGAGTTCAGCTATTCATCTCTTTTCACCTGTGTATTTGCGGCACTGGACTTTCTAAAGCCTCTATATCACATAGCAAGGGTTTTCATCTGCACCTGCCGGCAAGGCAAGAATGCAAAGGAAGAGCAAAGAGGGTTAATTTGTGGTATGTGCAGAGATAACACTTACTATGGGGTTTGGGTGCTCGGTTTTTTTGGTTGGGTTTTTTTTTCATTTGACCTATTTACTGGATTTCATCAAATCAAAATGTTGTGAGAATAATAAACACTTTGACCAGCAGGTAGCAGGAGAGATCAAGGAAAGACATTTTGGAGAAACAGATCAGACAGGACAGATTATGCCCAGCACAGTGCAGGAATATCCTTATTATATTGTACTTTTAATGTTTTATAAGACAGCAAAAGGATTCAGCTGTACAAGAGGCTATTTAATATTCACCATTCTCATGCAATTTGGTATTGTTTGAAGTAATAACAAGAAAATAATCAATTTATCTTCAAAAAAAATCTATAAAAGTTTATATGACCAGAAAGTGAAATAAAGCCTCGTTTACCGACTCAGTTATAAAGTTTAAATTGAAAAGAATATATGGATGGCATTTGATAAAAAAAAAAGGGGGGGGGTATTTTTTCACCTCATTTCATGTATTTGCATTACTTTTACCAATTTTGGGGTTTGCTTTGAGTAGCTTTTTTGGTATGTGTATGCTCTTCGTTCCAAACGCAACCTTTTCACAAGAGGATACAAGCACGTGCAGTAATAATCACAGACACAGCTCTTACACCGAGCTGGATTTTACAGTAGTAAGAAACAAACACCATTAGTCACTTTACATCCAGACCCATTTTAAAAGCAACATACAGCAAACTTCCTTACTGTCCTTTGGCAAGAAAGTACTAAATAAACCCCAAGTCAGGCTGATGTGCTGTGCACATAAACAGATTAAAGACTTGAGGGTGAGAAGTGTTCTAGCCATAGAAGACAGTGGGGCATTGCCTAAGAAGTTAGAAACAAGGCTTTCTGCAAGTGTAAGACTGAGTCTTTGATATGCGTATGTTCATGGGGCTGTGTTGGAAAGGGGTTCCGATAGCTGTATTGGGGTTTTTTACTTATGGTTGGAGTAAATATTCATTTGTGTTCTAACACGTCCCGGGGGATAATAAGTCCTGTGTATCATTTGAGGCTGCTCTAAGCACTTTTCTCTGGCAGCCTACACACAGAGTTGTTGATACTGTTCCCAAACTTCTCCCTTCCTGTAACATTCTTATTGGCTCTGAGAAAGCCAAGATACTGAGAAAGCCAAGGAATGAGACTGGGAGTCCTGCCTTGTGCTGCCAGAGCCTTTCAGGATATGAAGCTTTGCCATCTTTTATGCCTGGTGGGAGGCTGGGCACTGAAATCTTAGAGTTATTTAATCTTGCTTGGGGCATTCCCATACATTTTTGCAGAAGCAGAAAATGCATAGGCTGAAAGCATGAAGACTCCTCTCCCCATATATAAATAAATATATGAGAGGAAATGCAAAACATTCTCCCCGCTTTTCAGTTTTCCTTACACTTTTCCGTTTATTTTGGAAAGACATTTATTCACTTAGGGTGCTTTAATCCTCTCTGCCACAAGAGAGAGCTATCACCATTTTGACTATCACCCTTTTGTGGCACAGGTGTTAGGTGGCATGCTCTGTAAGGCCCACCACGGCTTCACATTAAAAGGAGAAAGGGTGTGAATCAGAAACTTAAACAAGCAAACAAACGAAAAATCCCACACACAACAGCAATTGCACAGAAGAGGTGAGGAGATACTCACAATGAACAACTTCAAGGCATTCAGGCCCCTGGTCTGACACATGCATGACCTTTACCTACAAAGGCGAATATTTCCTAGCCCCCTGAGGCGGGTACTTTTGTTGTGTGGCTTAGCCTGACCTGGATCTGCTTGATAGCTCCTTAGGCCCAGAGGTGAGAATGGAGAGGAATGGATCATTGCTAAGAGCCATGAACATGGACAGAAATACAGAAGTCCACAGACTCTGCAGCTTGGATATATGCACTTGCATATGGAGGGAGATGTTCACATGAGCTGTTTACAGTCTCTGACACTGGGTGGAGATAGAATACTGTTTGGAGGGACTTAAGAGCAAGCTTTTGCTTTGGGTGAATGGATCTCTGGAGGTTGTTCTTATTCTGAAAACCTCAACAGTGTTGGGAGCAGTTCCTTAACCCTAGGCCAGACAAGTTTGAGGAATACTCCCTTAGACAAAAATGGTGTAGCCAGGTGGACAGGAGGGAAAGGTCAAACCACAGTCATTACTAGTGATTTTAGAATCATAAAAATGCTCATTTATACCTTTAAACAACTGCTGGCCCTAAACTGGACAGATCTTATTTTCCCATATACACATCCATGAGACAATAAAGAGGTTGCTATCACTGCTATCAAACATCTAACACTTAGCTGCCCATCCAAGCCATCACAGCATTTGTTTGCTGTAACTTCTCAGTGATTGCTAAAGTACCTTTTCTGCACAGTTCTGCCCTCAGGTTCCTTCCTCCCTCTCCCTCTTTACAGAGATACTGAACACTGTCCTTTTCTGACAAGGCTCCCTGTATGATCTCATCCTGTCGTTCACTTGTCTGACCTCAGCTTGGCCTCCTGACAAAAGCAAAAGTAGCTACAAGAGCAATGAAGTTCAGTAGCTCGATAAAGTATTCGTTAAAAAAAAAAAAAATTCAGAACAGAAAATTATTCCCTCTCTTCTTTTTTTTTTACTTTTTTATTTTTAAATAAACACTTCAGTGAACTCTGTTTAACTTGAATAGCAGGCCTACCAAATCACTTAAAATCTTCTGCAAGAAGGACAAAAGCAGCAGATACCAAGCTCAGAAAAGGTCCAAGCAAGCAGTATTCAAAAAGAAAGTCTTCTTCAGGCTTAAGGAAGAAAAAACAGACTATGCAAAAACCCAAGCACTTGTATTAAGAGCAACTGATGTTGCTGCAGTCTGAAAGCAAATGAGCAGGCAGCTGGGCCTGTAGGTGTCACAACAGGGCAAAAGAATTTGCAGTAGAAGGTTTGGGGAGCAGCTGTCACTGAAAGAGACACATATATTCTTAAATGCTTTGTCATTTGTCACAGGATGGATAACAGAGGTGATATGGGGTAATACAGTGCCCTTGATGTAGTAGTAGCAGTGTTGATTTTTTGTAATCATGTCAAGAGACATTGAAGGCTGAATATTTTTATATGCTTCAAAGGTAGCCCAGCTATTTGTCTATATAATTATATATTGCTCACCTGACATTGTCTTCAAGAGATTTCAGATTGTGTTCAGGCTCTGGAAGCCTGAATTGCCATACTAGCTGGATTTCTGCTGTCTGGCTGTAACATTTCCCCTGGGCCTGCTCAGAATGGACTTCATTCAAGAGCTGTGGGATTCAGCTCCCTTCAGCCTGCCTCTCACCAGCAACACTGAAACTATTGGGGCTTCAGTTCTCCTCCATCTCTCATTGTGAGAGATGGCAAAGAAAAGTCTTTGTGCTGTTACTGCCATCGCTGTTTTCCCATGTCCCGTACTGCATTTTTGTCTTTTGTTAAGTATCTCATGACTCATCTTGTGCTTCATTTGACTGGTTTAGTGCTCCTGACCCCTCTATCTGCAACTAAAGAGCAAGACAAGCTAACTTTTTTTCCCCTTACTGAATTGCACTGTTAATATGCAATTTATTTCACCTATCCAAATAATTATAATCCTAACCTGGGCTTTCTTCTTTGAAAGGTCTAGGCAAATGTTCTGTGTATGACAAAGATATAACAGATATACAGAATGATTGAGGTTGGAAGGGACCTCTGGAGGTCATCTGGCCTCCCCTGCTCAAGGAGGTCTGTCTAGAGCTGGTTGTTGAGAACCAGGTCCAGCTGGCTTTTGAATACGTCCAGGGATAGTAACTCCACACCTGGAGATATTCAAAGGCCGACTGAACACAATCAAATATAGACACAATTAAATCTGTAGGAGAACATAATACTATTAAAATCTTTTGTACTAAAGAGTTCTGCTTATCATCATCATCAATTTTTCTGATATCATCAGATCTCTTACAGGACTTTGTGTTTTTTTCCTCTTTAGGGATAATTCTAAATCCCAAGATGCTGATTTTAACAGGGTATCCTTCCAGTACCTAAAAGGGGCCTTCAGGAAAGCTGGGGAGGGACTCTTTATCAGGGAGTGTAGTAATAGGACGAGGGGTAACAGTTTTAAACTGAAAGAAGAAAGATTTAGATTAAATAATAGGAAGAAATTTTTCACTATGAGGGTGGTGAGACACTGGGCCCCACCCTTGGAAGCTTTCAAGGCCAGGCTGAATGGGGCTTTGAGCAACCTGGTCTGGTGGGAGGTGTCCCTGCCCAGGGCAGGGGGGCTGGAACTAGACAATCTTTAAGGTCCCTTCCATTCTATAATTCTATGATACTTTACTGTGGAGCACAATTTCTCTACAAAAACTTTTCCTTAGCTCATATCAGCTGGGAGAGCTGCAGACTCTGCCCTCTTCCGTGGAATTAGCTACACCAACATAATCTTACTATTGAGATGTACAAAAGCTCCCTGATATGGATTTTCTTCTGCAAACAATGATATTCTGTTTTCTTAAGATATATGTTCTGCATTGGCTCAAAATTATACATTTGCAACTGCGAAGTGAAAAGCCACTGCTAGTGGGAGGCAATCAGGAAGTCACAATGACAGAAAATAGAACAGAGGGGCTACAGGCTCTTTCCTAACTGAAACTAAAATAATTAGACCTAGACAGCTCCTGTCAGGGGAAATGGTTCAAATTAAAAATCCAGCATAATCTATGTAGAAGTCTAAGAGCTGGAAAGTGGTTGTGTGTCTGCACGTGTCTGCTTCTTCCAGCTGGATCTTGTGGTCTAAAATGGTATTGCTTTTCCCATTAACATCCCTTCTCTTGACAATGGCTGCCTAGATGCCAAAATTCCTCACTGGGTACAGATACCTCTCCTCTCCCCAAGGGTGTATTTATGCTCTTTGTTCCCTCTTCCTCTCTTATCCCCAGTTAGTCTAAGCCAGCATAGGTCGCTTCTTGCCTTTCCCTCAAGAAGAAGGCCAAACACAGCCAACCAAATAGTTTTCTCCGAATAAAGTGAGAAAAACAGACTGCACCCTCTTTGGCTACAGTATGAGGATGCCTGGGCTGCCTTCAGTATCCATCCTTGGCATCATGTCTCAGAAATATTATTTTGGCCATCTGTGACAGCCCTCTTATTTCACACAGTCTGACCTGAAATAAAGTCTTAGGGGAGCCACAGGCCTGGCCACTAGGCTAGCCCACTCCAATGGGGAATAATTCTGCTCACTGTGTGTGAGTGAAGACTCAGGTAAGAGAGGGACGGATGGGTATTCCCTCCTCGTGATCCACAGAGCTGAAGACATCGAACCATTTTCTCAAAGACACCAGTTTCTCTTTTTTTGACTGAGACCTAGATAACAGAGTCTTGGCTGACTGGCATTTTAAGGCATTAGTGAGGTCGTAGGTATTCCCACACTGACCGCTCTCAGTGGTGCACAGGGAGGTCTGAAAACTCTGACCACGGAGATATCACTCAGGTCATTAATTTCTTTGTGATGGAAATGAGGGCTCTGGTGTCTTAGGCCAATGTCAATAGGTGTTTAAATAGAGACTGATGTCTTCATCTGGCTGATAAATTTCTGAGTGTGAGTCAATGCTATCACTCACTAGTCACACATTTGTAGATATTTCTTTTTGCTTGTGCAATGTTGCAGGATTTTAATTCTGCCAAAGCCCTCGGGCATGACCAAGGATTACTCAGGAAAATGTCATTCCTTGATTTGCACAGAGACACAGAAATGGTACTCCCTGTCTGAGTCTTGCCCAAGAGACTTGGAAAAACTGTGGAGTGCAAGATAAAAAGGTTCAGGCTGTCATCAGAAAATCAGGATAAAAACACTAGTGAACGGCTCCGCCTGGTTTACATTATGGTGGTAGAATGCACTAAATAAGCATTTTACTGTTTTTGGATTTGCCATGCAAATTTCACTTATCTTCTGCATAGGGTGAGGGTCTTCCTCTAGGTTTCTGCAGGGTCTAAGGGACTAAGCTGATGAAGCTTAATTAAACAGACTTTACTATGCACTCTGTAGAGGTTGTCTTGAAGCCAGCAGTAACTCAACCGGTATGTGAAAAACCTTATTTCCTCTTCAGGATGTGGTTAACTTGTTTTTCAAAACACTGGGGAGGTAATCTTGCATGGTGTAACTTCGTCATAAATGTTGACCACAGCATCCTGCCTGTTGCTTGAGAGAGAAAGATGAGTTGTGGAATATGTTTGTTGGTGTCTTTTTGACTATTAACCAAGCTGCTATGGAAACTATCACTCCATCAAAGCACCATACTTTATTTCCTGTTGGCCTCTTCCTGGTATCAATGAGTGGAAAAAACAGCATGTTTTCTTCTCTCCTGATATGTGTATTTTCCTTCCTCATGCTCATATCAAACTGCTTCTAACTGATTTCTCCTTAGACATTCGTCTTTTTTTGCCATGATGCAAATCATCTTTCTGGGGTCTCTTAAAAGTGATCTGAAAGACCAGACCTTATTTGAATCCCCTAAGCCTAAAATTCATGGCCCTACTGAAGCTTTTTAATGTGCCAAATAACATCTCCACTTCCCTGCACAGTCTAGAAAAGACAAATTCAGCCAACAGAAAATCTAGGTTATCCAAGCTGTATTTCTAATCTCAGTGGTCATTAAGACAGTTGGATTTCAGCTATCTCCATTCTAAATTCAGAGGAAAAAGCACAGAATAAACCACAGCATTTTGGCTTAGAAAAAACTTTATTTTGGTCACTACTACAGCAACCTAAAATGCATGTGCCATACACTTTGCAGAGGAAATACAGGTTTAATAAAGAAATGCTCAACAACATTACCTGGTTGAACTGAATTACTTCAGACCCAACACAGGTTTTCTCATCTACACTAGAAAATTATTGTTATTAAAGCTATTTAAGAAACACTAAAGCTATAAATAGCATCTACTATGCCTGAATTCTCTCAGAGGTAATACATCAGTTCTACAGACAGTAATGTAACATGCCTGAAAAACGTGTTTTAAAAGGGTCAAATATCTATAATGAGGATTGAATTTTTCAAAACTATTGAAGCAGGTTGGATGCTTCTATGCAAAGGCTAGAAGACTGGGGAGATCAATTTCTACTTAGCAGGGGGGTAAGGAAAAATACACTCTCCACAGAGAAAAAGAAATAGCAAAAGCAGTTACAACTGTTAAAACTAAATAAACAAGCCAGGCAGGATTCAACAGTATAAAATGTCTTAAGGAGAAGATGCTGGTTGTGTTCTGGATGGTTATTGTCAGCAGAATTGACACTGGCTGTTCAACCCATTGTGCTGCTGGTACACACTCCCTCCTGCTGTTCTTCAGATTTCTGATGCCTTGCTTCCCCACTGTCTGGAAGAGCAAAGTGTGTTTTAAACTACATTTAATGCCTATGTGCCGCTGTTGGATAGCTGTCAGATCAAGACAGGTAGACATACAAAACTTAGGCTGGACTACCTTTTGTGCCTCTTTGGATACTTTAATTTAAAAATCCTCCCCCCTCCTCTTTTCCCTCCCACTACTTCACATGTTTGTGTTTTGGGAGACTTCCTTTTGACTCCTTATTTGTCTTGATTTTTCTCCAGGCTTTGTGCTCTGCCACTTGAAATAGTCAATGAGATATCTCTTAGTCATTTCTGGTAATACCTGAGTTGCTCTGTCAAAGCAAGTTTGCTCCAAAGAAAATTTGGGGTCCAGTCACCAAGAACTGAGCTTTGAATACAGAAGGGGGCTGTTTTATTTGTGGTGTGGGAGGAAGGGGGGTAGCTGTTTTTTTGGGGTTGGTTTTTCTTTTGGTGCAGGTTGTTGTCATTGATGGGTTTTCCCCCAGAAACCTACGAGAGTTATTTAAAGCAAACAGGAGCAGATGAACAGGTATTAATCCTTGTGGGGTTAGAGACAGTCATTCCTGGCGTGTGCTTCCAGGATTTCTACGGATTAAACTATGTGCTTCCTTACCTCAGAAAAGAAACAACTTGATACTCATGAGTGTATTGAAGGCGATACTTTTTGCCAGCAGGACTCTCAAACCCAACACAGCCATAGACAGCATGTTTGCTTTCTCCACTTTGGTATCTGCTTAATGATAGAGAAAAGATAGACGAGATCGAAGTCTAGTTTTGGATATGTGATATTGGCAGAAAGTGGAAAAAGAAACAACCAAGAAATAGTTTCAGGGAAAGAAAGAGCAGCAAAGGAAAAGATGATAGAGAAACATGGCAACAACAGGGGAGGAGGAGGTCTGTCTAGATTGGATTTTGCTTCCTGTTGCTTGTCTGTTACGAAACTACCTACCCTGAAAAAGCAAGTTGTGTTTGATGAATATGTTGTATTCTGATTCCTCTACCCCTGAGAAAATACATTTCCATGCATTTATCTCCAACACAGTAATGTAACTTCACAATCTATTTAGTTAACTAACCTTGTGCAGAGGTGTCTGTGGTGTTGCAAACCTTCTCTGTTACTGGTTGTTCAGCCTCGTTTTCTGTAGCATGGTAAAGAAAAGGCATTATAGACTATATCCAAATTTTAAAAAGGAATAAACAAAATGTTCATATGACCCTTCCCATAGGAACACGTGGGCAGGACAATCTGAGGCTCAAATGATTGGTCACTAATTCTACATTAATTTGAGGAGATGATCACAAAAACAATCCCCCAAAATATAAAAAGTTGTTTAGAGATAAAAAAACAAACAACCTAACAAAATACAAAAACACACCACCACTTTAACTTTTTTTTTTTTTTTTTTTTTTAGAAAGGCTATCTGCTCTAGGAGGTTTGCTGCTATCTGGTTAAGTATTTAGTAATAAGTAAATGTACATTTTAAAAAAAAGGTTGTGTCTTTTGTTTCTTCCCAAAAAAGTAAGTCCAAGTTGTTAAACAGTTAGGATCATTTATTTTAGATGCTTTTAAATATCTTTGATCTCTACCTGCTTAAGTACCAGATGTCTTTCCCATTTTCACTTGTTATACAGGGCAATGCTTACTAGCAGGAGAAATAGCAAGCACTAGAAGACACTGCCTCCAGAAATAAGTGGCAGCTGTACCACAAAATTGTACCTGACAATGTTGCGTTGTCTGTAATCCTGCGGTTGTCAAATTTGGCCGTGCAGGTCACCTCTTTGCCTTTTGTCACATTGACCACCTTAATAGTATCGTACAAACCCTCTGACGTCAAAATGGATGTACTCTGTTCATATACGACCCTATTAGAAGACATCTCCAAGCTGATGTTCTTTATAGAGAAATTCTTTGCCAAACAAGCTGCTTTCCCAACGCTGCCATCCTTCTGTTTCTTTGATGTCATCACAATGACTTCTGGGTTAGAACTTTTTGTATTGTCTGTAAAAAAAGCATAGTTTGGGCATGATTTGATTTTATTGCAAGCATGCCTGAGTGCTAAGTTGCCTGAAGTTCATATATACTCCAGCTGTGACTAATTCCTAGCATTATCAGTGACAACTGTGTTTTTTGACATTATATCTTGCTGCTGCTTCCAAAAGATCAGATCAAAGACAGAAAGGGTATATGAGAGTAGGTTTTTTATAGGAACTTTAATTCCACGGGATTCTAAGCTTCCTTTTGCCAAAGATCGTGCCTATATGTGAATTTTTTATTTTATAAGGGACCTGCAAATGAGAAAAGAACTTTTATGCATGCCACTCCAAGAGTTAAATTATTTTCTCAACAACTTAATTCCTAAAAACAACACTTCTGTCAAGGACTGTCTTGCATATTCATGAGACATGAGGGAATAACTGGTTTTCCTTTGCTCTCCCTCCCCACCCCCAAATCTTCTTGTGATGTGGCTAAAAGTTCTAACCATAGCAAGAGCAGTAGGCAAAGAGAAGTCAGCTTGTTGTTTCACTGTTGTGCAAGGTTACTGCAATAAATGTCATTACTTGCAGAAATTAAGTACTGCTGCTGCAGTGGGGGACAAGGATGATCTTTTCAATAATGAACGCTCAGAAGGATTTTTGTCTCTAAGATGGGAAAGTAGGAGAGAAGCAATCAGGATGTGAATTGCATATCTCCACTTCTCCAGAAGTTTCTAATAAGGTCAAGAACTTTCAGTTGTGGGGGAGGTTTTCCCTACTAGATATTGCACATGTTGTAAGATATTCCATCCCAGTCTGGAGACAATGAAAAGAGAACAGTATTTGTACTCAGTTCAGCAAAAATTCTTGTGCTCGTTCCAAAAAAAAATGTGATGTTTCACATCCATGTGCTGTGCCATATTGTTAGTCCCGCAGCTCCAGGGGCAGTTAATATAATGCGGTATAATAAACTGATTTGAAGGGAAGAGCACCCCAGGGCCTATGAACTTGATGTCCATGGACAAATCTTCTTACAATCTTCCTTAGATTAGTGTGATAACATTCAGTGGTAGTTCTTTAGGGTCAAGGTACCAACAAACATTAAGGCATGAAAAACGTGCCCCAGAACGGAAGTTTTGAAAAAACCTGAAAGATGTTGACAAGTTTTCACAGGACTTGGTATCCTTGCTCTCTCATGCATCTTTCAGAAGAGTCACTCTGAAACCTTCAGATGTATTTTTTCTGTTTTGAAATAATTTTAGAGTTGAATTCCCAATTCCAGGTAACATATATGAATGAAAAAGGCTTAACAACTGCAAAAGCCTGAATTTCAACTTCTGAGAATTTCTTATAAGACATACAAGTAATGAAGTAAAATTACTTAAACTTGAAGGGGATATCTTTTTTAGGAACCAGTTGGTCTCAAAATAATTTAGTAGCCAAGAAACCACTATGTTATCATGTTTTTTTAAAAAATATAATATCTTTGCCCTCAGGTGGAGAAACTAGTGTGATTCCACGTACCAATGTCAGAATAAGATTAGCAACATGAATTATAATAAAAACATGAAACTGAAGGGAATCCTCTAGTATCCTTCCTTACCAAAAAGGGCTCAGTTTAGGAAAGGCTATGAGGCATATCAAAAACATTTACATGTCCAGTTTGACAGGAGCATCCTGATGGGTCTCTTTGCTAAAGAGAGGTGCATTAGACCTTGAATTTTGCATAGGTTGGGGCTTACTAATAAACTCCATGGGTTGACTCTATTAATAAAACAGACTCAACTCCATACTTGTCAACACCTGTTTGTCAATACCAAACAGGAATCAAACATCCATTGACTTCATTTGACCTATTCAGTTTAACTCAAACTCTGAACAATTTAGTAAGATTAAACTAGAACAGAAACATTGCATAAGATCACATTTAATTTTTTTGTATATCATCCTTCTCTCCCCTCAGTGCTGTCTTTCGAACTCTGACAGAATAGAAATTCTTAGGAACTTAAATATCAATATCCACAGGAACTTTAGTTCCCTTCAGACTCTCCGAGCGTGGCTTTGAAACCTAACAATTACTATTGTTAGTAAGCTTATTAGGACACCTCAGTAAGTGGGTAGATGTTAGATCCCAAAGAAATTCAGCATGATAGCAGCCAGGACTTGCCTCTGTGGAGCCCAAATTATCTAATCACATACCAAAAGGTTGCGCACAGAAAACCTAAGTCTAATTAGTAACTTTAAAGCATGGAGGGGTGGCTGGCGGAATTTTAGGAGGAAGAAAAGGAAAAAAAGTGAAAATCCAAGCAATAACAACTCTGAAAAGGTTAATACATAAATACCTACTTGGCTCCACGGTCAGTTGAGTCCCCTTCCCAAAGACAAGAGCAGCAGTAACACACAGTTAAAAAGTGTAAATCAAAAAAGGCTCATTTTCTTATTCCTTCTACATACATTTCCTTTCCAGGTGCTGTAACATGGTTTTGACAGACCCTGTTAGTCCTGTGCATTCTTTGTTATCTAAGAAGATCTTCAGAGGCTTTTCATGTTTTCTGATCTCCAGTATTTCCAAACAGACAGTATATTACCAAGCTGCTTCTCTGGCATAACTAATTGGGTAAGATCCTCAACAAGAACACATGTACACTGTGCAATTCTAGTTAATAAAGAAGAATTATTTCTTTATCGAACTCCAGAAGCCCCAGCTGAGCCCTACTGTTTTGCATTACCTGAAAATACATCCATGAATTCTTACCACTGCTTGCTTTTGGGAGGGATTTTTAAGTTACGCTCTGGCAGTAGCATTTTATTAGCAAAAAAAGTTGTATTTCTTTTTCCCTTTAATCTTACAAAGTCGTGGGAAGAGCTATATATTCCATAATGCTATGGGCTTTAGTTTTTTAATTAAAGTTTTATCTAGAATAAACAAAACCAAACCAACACAGAAATCCTACCTGTCCTTAACTGAGCCCTCAAGAGGAGAATATCTGTTGAATATCCTATAGTGACTACTAATGCATGTTTTCTACATCATTTTGTGTTTGGGGATTCTCAAAAGATTCAGGCAATAAAGTACGTCTCTTCTTAACATCTTAAAATGCATGTTAGTATCTCCCAAAGAAATACAAATTTATCAACAAGAGGGTCAGGTTCTGCAAATTCTGGAAATTTTGGCTTAAACTTATTATTTCAACAAACACAGAGTGACTTAGATGCTTAAGGCCTATTATCTTTTACTGTCAAACAGAATCCTAAAGTCTTTGTGCATCTCTGAAAATGTCATCCTATCCTTAGCTAGAAAAAGAGAAATCGTTGAACAGCATGGAAACTTCACTCAACTTAAGTTTCATGTAATATTGCATCAGGATGTCAGAGAGACTAGATAGGCAGGAAAAACAGAGAAAGAATGATTTAAAGCATTTCAGGGTAGAGGAGAAGACGAGGCTAATACCTTTCGCTTGTCAAATGAATTGTTCTCTAACCCAAATTGTGGGAAACTCAGGGAAGTTGTTTTACAAATTTGAGTAATATACTGTAAAAGTTTAAGAAAACTAAGAATATCTTGTTGCAGTCTATGAGCCACATGCTACCTTCAATGATTAGAAACAAATCTTTTCTTGTCAGCAGAAGAACCAGCATGCTAAACTTTTTTAAAAAAGCATCAGACCCTTTATGTGAAAAACAAGAGTATCATATCAGCATTGCTGTAAATGTCTGAAATGGCAATAGCATTGCTCAGTCTTACACCTGCCAGCTCTTAGACTTTGTTTTGTTGGTTCTTTTTTCTTGCCAAATTCTACTATTCTTTATGGGGTGTTTTACCTCTTTTTTTTTTTTNTCCTCTTCAAATCAACGTAGACTGATGTTAAAATAATGAAATCTGGCATTTTCTTATGGTCCTACATTTGCAAGTGAGGATTCACTCATTGGAAAAACAGATCTTTCTTGAGAAAAATAACTTTGTATTCCTTTGTCCCTTTGGAATTGGAAGTGGACTTAAATTGTTCAAAAATAGACATTTATTCCCATGCAAGATATCCTACAGACCTGGACAGCACCTAAGGTGCCCCATGCCCTTCTGGACTGCGAACAGGATGGTTTAGGTATACAAAATTGCATTATATAAAATGACAGTTTTGTAGCACTTTAAAGACATGCAGACCTGTTAAAGTGTCATAACAAGGCGTAAAGTAGGCACCTGGATGTTTAGGATAAGAAAGATCAACCTAAAAAACTCCCCTGCTGCCCCAACATTCACAGTCCCACAAAAAAGCCTGGGTGACACGCACCTTTTTTGTACATCATGAAATTCCAAATAAAGATAGGAAGAACTAAGGTGTATTATAATCCCTAGTCACCACATCTGTGTTTTCAAAGCCTGGGCAACTTGGTAGCCAATTGTTGTTCATTCTAAGTGGTCTTGGATATTGAGGCACTTGTGCAACTTTAAGCCCAAGGATATTTAACCTCCGTCCTCCTCTGTCTCCATGACACTGGAATTATTTACCTGGTGACACTATGGGTGGGGTGCCAGTGTCAAAAATTAACCTCTCATATCAGAGAACTAAAGACCTGTCTCAAAACTTTTCTCCACTGTCAGCTCTTCACTGAGCTGTGCATTCCTGCTGAAAATGAGGCAGTGAAAATCTACTGGAGGATAGGACACTTCACAGTAAATTTAGGCCAGAGTGTTATTCAGACTGGGAATAAATTATAACATGTTAAGTAGTGCACAGCAGGTGTTTGGGGATCATGGAATAATGGTGATATACAGAGGTAGCCCAGTTGTTCCTGGGAAGCCTTCCTAAGCAGATACAGGCTGAGGATTTAGCTTGAAACCCTGGCTGGAGAGAGTGCACTCTAGGGAATATTATGGCAGAAAATTCTTACAGTGAACCCAAACCATCAGGTTCCCTTTCCTCCCTCACCTTAATTTTAACATAATTTTTAGCAATAAAATAGTGGTACTTACGTGGTTCAACTGTGAGAGTGGTCCCACTTCCAAATACAAGCTTATCTGTCCTCACACTGATAATACTTATTCCAATAAATAACTCTTTCCTCGTGGTATTCGAAAGTGTTGTAAAAACAGGAGATGAAAACGTAGATATTTGTCCTAATTATCCATGTGTGCAACCCCATGAGGGTATCCAGAGCCACATTTTCTTCCAAAACTGGAAATGGGAAAACAATAATTGAATCGTTCAGTGATTTCAAATAGCTTGATTGAGTAGAGGATTTCCAAGTTCTCCCTTTCTTCTGTCTTTTAGAAAACTTGTGAGGTCTATATTTCCAGGATAACTAGAAGTAAGAAAAGAATGTTCTGTTTGTCTCCTTAATCATTTCAGTCACCCATCTCCTTTCTTCCCCAAAATATATTGCCTTTTTCCCTTCTTTAGGTTTTTGTACAGGAACCTATGTTGTTTATATCATTGTGGTACTCCACGTCCCAAACACAGTGGTGTATTTCATTACAAAAACTGTCTCTTCCTTCTTTTTCAGTACACAGTGTTCTGGATTATGCAGGCAGTCACATGACTTTTCAAGTGGTTTCTGACCCAAGATACCACATGAAGAAATATGGTATGACTTTCAAGGAGAGCATAAAATAATACCAAAAAGGTTGAATTATAAGTGAAAACTTGGGAATTACATGACACCTCTGAAAACTTTCATGCAGTTAGGCTGGATAAAAAGCAGGAAAAATAATAATCAGTACTTTTAGTCCTATCTCAAAGATGGGAAAGGGAGGTTCCCATGATGACAAAGGCTGGGAGCTTATGACTTCTGGCGCCAAAAGGAAGGGTCTTGCTTCACCCGAAGACTTGCAACTACAGAATAGATTCAGTGCTGTCATAGCAAATGAGGAGCTAGGAGATGTGTCAAACAAGGAGTTTGACACATGAGGCCATGAGCCACCAGAAAAAGTGGTGTGTGTTAGTAATGAAAGACTCCTATTGCAAGGAACAGAAGCCCCCTCTGACAGCTGGACCTGTCATCTAGGAAGATTTACTCCTTTCCATGGACTTGGATTGGGGTCCTTGTTAAGAGACTTGTAAGACTCATTACACCTTCTGACTATTACCCCCTGCTGCTCTTCCATGTGGTTATTAATGATAATTCCAGGAGAGCCCTATAAAGTAGCAAGCAGGCTCTGGGGGTGATGGTCAAAGGCATAAAGGCCCAAGTGGTTTCTCTTTGATTCTGCTGGTGAGGGATGGTGAGAAGGAGTGGATGGATCCTGCTGTCAACTGTTGTTTGTACAGTTGGCATTGACAAAAGGGACTTTGTTTCTATGACCTCAGTCTCTGAGGATTGAGAACTGTTTGGAAGAGATGGGATCCACCTGACTAAATGAGGCAAAAACATCTTTGCCAACAGACTAGCCAACCTGGTAAGAAGACCTTTAAATTAGAAACAAAAGGGGAGGAAGAGAATGATCAATAATCTAGTGAGAAATTGATGGGAAAGGTTGATACAGAATGTATGAGGAGTGATATGAACAGGACGGTCTTTATAATAAGAAAAAAAAAGGACTGAAAGGGGTGCACTTCAAGTGTGTATACATAGATAAGGAAGTATCTGTGGAGAAAAAGAAGGGAAAATTCTGGGAAATTAGCATGGCTGGGTGCCTCTTTAAAGTGCCTGTGCACAAACTCAGGCTGTATGAGGAACAAGCTAGAGAAATTAGAGCTCTGCTAGTAGTTGCATGGCTATGATCTCATTGCCAACATAGAGAAGTGGTGGGATAGCTCCCATGACCTAAGAACTTAAATACATGGTGAAGTGCAGGTTAGTGCATATTGCCTGAGTTCCTTTCCAACATGTCCCAGTTTTATCTCCATCTCTTGGTTGCAGAGCTATGGGATCATGGAGGTGTGGTGGGGTAGCTTCCAGAAGTACTGTAGTGGATGAAGCCAGGCTGGATTAAGAGCAGTCCTGAGGAGAAGGACTTGGGGATGTTGGTGGATGAGAAGCTCAACATGAGCTGGCAATGTGCACTCACAGCCCAGAAGGCTAACTGTATCCCGGGCTGCATCAAAAGAAGTGTGGCCAGCAGGTCGAGGGAGGTGATTCTGCCCCTCTACTTTGCTCTCGTGAGACCCCATCTGGAGTACTATGTCCAGCTCTGGAGCCCCCAACATAAGGACACAGACCTGTTAGAGCAGGTCCAGAGGAGGCCATGAAGATGATCAGAGGGCTGGAGCACCTCTCCTGTGAAGGCAGGCTGAGAAAGATGGGGTTGTTCAGCCTGGAGAAGAGAAGACTCCAGGGAGACCTTATAGCAGCCTTCCAGTACCTAAAGGGGGCCTACAGGAAAAATGGGGACTCTTTATTAGGAAGTGTAGCGGTAGGACAAGGTTTTAAACTGAAAGAGGGGAGATTTAGATCAAATATTAGGAAGAAATTCTTAAATGCTAAGGGTGGTGAGACACTGGAACAGGATGCCCACAGAAGCTGTGGCTGCCCCATCCCTGGAGGGGTTCAAGGCCAGGTTGGACGGGGCTTGGAGCAACCTGGTCTGGTGGAAGCTGTCCCTGTCCACAGCAGGGGGATTGAAACTAGATGGTCTTTAAGATCCCTCCAATTCTAACCATTCTGTGATTCTGTGATTCTATGATTAGTGTGTGAAGGCAAGGAGGAGGAATTGCCCTTTCTGTGAGGGAGTAGTTGGAATACGCACCACACACTTTGGGATGTGCAATGAGCCAGCTGATAGCGTATGGGTCAGGGTTAGACACCAGATCAGCATGGGTGACACTGTGGTGGGTGACTACTACAGATAACCTGATTGGGAAGAATTTGTCTTCAGACAATTGGAAGAAGCTTCATGTTCACTGGCCTCATGGGGGACTTGAACCATGTCAAATGTCTGTTGGCAGGACAGCGCAGCAGGGCAGAACCAATCAAGCAGTTTTCTGGAGTGTACTGACGAAAGCTTCCTGACACAAGTGACCGATGAGCTGGCCCTCCTAGTTGCAAATGAGGAAGAATTGGTGGTAGATGTGGAGGTCAGGGGCATCTTTGGCTGCAGTGATGATGTAGTGTTTAAACTCAGGAATCAGAGAGGAGAGAGCAATGCAAAAAGCAGGACAATGCTAAGCTTAAGCGGGAATATCTGAACGCAGTAGGTGAATCCCAACTTGCTCAACTTGATCAGATGTCTAAAATGACGTGCTTGCAAGATCCAAGATCTGATGTTGAATGTTGCAGAAAACGGTCTTCCATGGAAAGGTCTTTCAGCTGTCTGAGTCTTTCTGGGAATCAAATTTGTGTGTGTACATGCAGTTGTCTGAGGAGAAAGAGACTATGTAGGGCCCCATGTTTGCATCTTCAGGAGAAGTCAGTGAGTGAGACAATTTGTGTGTAGCCGTTCAGTCTTTTTCAATCACTGTGGTACGTAGTCCACACAGTGGTAGACAGTTCTACAAAAACATTTGCTTTTTTCAGTGCCAGGTGTGTCTCTTCTTTCCTGTCCTTTGAAGAGCTGGATTTTATTTTCCTCTTCCTCTAGACTGTTCTACTTTTGAACAATCTAATACTGTTCCAGACATGTTGCTATAAACTAAAAACAAAATTATCAGCATTGCTTTTTATGGCAGATAGAGTAGTATTAATTTATCACTAAAATATTGTCCATAGTTGTCAAAAAGGAATATTGTTACCTTTGAGTTGTTAGAGCTGTTCTCACTTAAAGGACCCAATTACTTGTTCGTCTTTAACAAACATCAAGAGAGTTAGGGTGAAATATTTTAAAGAATAACTGGGGACCAGTTGCCTCTGGTTTTTCAATTTGGTTTCATCCTACATTTCCTAACTCTCTCTGGACCTTCAAGTATTTATGTTCTCAAAGCCTATTTTCATGCCAAATAACAAATCAGTCTATGTTTACAAATTGTTCAAAAGTTGTTTTGGTGTAGCTGATGGTGGTTTAATGGGCTCTGTTTGCCTTGATGTGCTAAAGTTGTTTATTTACTCAGATATTTGATTTTCAATATTTCTTGTTTGAATGCCATTTTTATAAGGGTCTTGGGAGTTTTTTTCCTGATTATATGCACCACTTTTTCTCAGTTTCTTTGATCTTGTGAACTAGATTATTTGACTTTTGATTTATTTACATGTGCCTTTGGCTGAGTTTGAAGGTTGGGAAACATCTACTTATGGTGACTGAAGTTGCCTTTTAATTTGATTTTTACCTTACTTTAGTGATTTTGATAAATAGTTACCTGGAATTATGGATTAGTTTCTGAATCCTCAAATCCTGTTCTAAGACACAAAAGAAAATAGCATTATTTCATTCTGTTCACAAATCTGCCTGGTTCCATGCTGTATTACTCAATATGTTTATTTGCGTTATTCTTGTTACCAATTACAAAGGTGTATTTCTCATTTTTAATCACTGGTTTTAATACCAATGCTGCTATTTCTTCTGTTTTTAACATGGGCTGTTCATCTGTTGTTTCCTTTATTGTGTCAAATTGTTTTCTCCTTATTATTGCCTCGCTCCTAAAGGAAAGTTGTCAAGTTGGCTGATGTGATACTTTCCGTCTCTTGAACTGATCATAGGAAAAGGAGGCTGAGGGGAGTCCTTATCGCTCTGTACAACTACCTGAAAGGAGATTGTAGAGAGGTGGGGGGTCAGTCTCTTCTCCCAAGTAACAAACCATAGCACAAGAGTAAATGACCTCAAGTTGCACCAGAGGAGGTTTAGTTTGGATATTAGGAAAAACTTCTTCACCGAAAGGGTTATCAAACATTGGAACAGGCTGCCCAGGGAAGTGGTGGAATCGCCATCCCTGGAGGTATTTAAAAGATGGGTAGACGTGGTGCTGAGTGACATGGTTTAGTAGTGTTTTTGGCAGTGTTAGGCTGATGGTTGAACTCGATGGTATTAAAGATCCCTTTCAACCTAGATGATTCTATGATTCTTTGACAAAGCTCTAGATACCTGCTGCCACAGGCCTGGGTGCATACAGGTGCCTCTCCCATATCCTTCACTTGCTGTAAAATCTTCCCAGAGCAGTGACACCATACCCTGCTTGTCACTGAGATCTCAGATGCAGTTGAACAGCCCTTTTTCCATTTTGTGTGGCCACAGAAACACACCTGTCTTCACAGCCTCCCATAAACCACATGCTTGAACTTGTTCCGTTTAAAAGTTGAGTTCTACCGCTTTTTTTTTTTTCTCTGTTCTTGGTGCATCGCCTCCAAAAAATTGCAGGAGGCGCTCCAGCACTGCCAGTGATGTGTTAGAGAGCTTGTTTAGGCAACCCGTGTTCTACGAAGTCATACTGAAGACCACTCCTTGGGTTCTGTTTCAGAGGAAATGAGAAGAGAGGGAATCCCCCCTTCCTCTAGAAAAGTGTCCTAGGCAGATGAAGATACATTTTAGAGGGGAACTGGCAGGTGGTTTGTGCATGCATGGTTGGTTGAATCCCTTCAGCCCTTGCTGAAAGGTCTACACTGCTTCTTTCCAGAAGAAACTACCCTGGCCCTTCCAACACAATTGTTCTTAGCCCTCCAAAAATCTCCATTTGTACTTTAACGCAATTTCCTTTTTTTTGGGAATTCTGAGCGTAGCTCCCACCTAACCCGTCTACCTGATTTCATCACACTTTTATAAGAGGCTTTATTGCCTCTTTATTATTTGTTTATTTATTTATTATTTATTATATATTATTTATTTATTATTTATTGGCATGGCTTTATTGTCAAGGAGAGCTGCTTCTGGGGTACATCTGTCAAGAAGGTGACTTTTCTTTTAAAGGGTGTGGTGGACATTATGTTCTTCTGTTGACAGAACCATCCTATTCAACCCTTCTATCAAAACAGAAATGTTATTGGTCATGGATTCCCTGGAGACACTATAGGTGAGTGATCTTAGGAAAACAGATATTTAAGACCAAACGGTAAATCACAATTTTCAGTATGGAGAGGACAACTAAAAGCAGTGATTTAAAAAGAGATCTAGAATATCTGCTTGGGGAAGTCCCTGAGCTTCTGAAACATACACAAAAGGAGATTAGTCTCCTGGTTTCAGCTAGGACAGAGTTAATTTTCATTCTAGTAGCTGCTGTGTTTTGGATTTGGTATGAGAAGAATGTTGAGGAATGTTGATACACACATTGTTTTGATTGTTGCTAGCTAATGTTCATATTAGCCAAGGACTTTTTCAGCTTCCATAGAAGCTGAGAGGGAGCATAGACAGGACAAGCTGACTGGGGGATGTTCCATACCGTAGACACCATGCTCAGTATACAAATGCAGGTTGGACGGGGGAATGGGAGTTGGGGGGACCCATGATCCATGATTGCTGCTTGGGAAGGGCTGGGCAACTGATCTTCGGGTGGTGAGAACAACTTGTATGATTTTATTTTGTATATTCTTTTACCATTATTTTTGTTGTTATTTTCCTCTTCCATTACTGTTCTATTAAATAGTCTTTATCTCAACCCATGAGGTTTTTTTCCTTTCCCCTTCTTTTCTCCCTCTTCTCCCTACCCCACTAGGGGGGAAGTGAGTGAGCAGCTGCATGGTCCTAGTTGCCAGCTGGGGCTAAACCACAACAGCTAGTAACAGAAGAAATAAAGTAGCATTTGTTTTGTATTTATAGCCTTTGCAAGACATCTGACATTGGCCTTACAGGCAGTCTACTGTGTTGAATGGCTTTTAGATTAATCCACTGCAGCGATTCTTCCATAGGACCAAATGTATTAATCAGGGCAAAGTTTGGGGATAACTGACCTAGTATCTCCAGCTCTTATATAGGAAACTCAGGGTAATGTATGCATGCACACAAGCATATGGATGCATTTGCATATGGAGACATATATGTAAATGCACTTCCATGAAAATCTACACTTCCAAATACAGAAATGCTGTATTTGGAACAGCAAATTTGGAACTGAGCTGTATGCTCAGTCCTCAGGATAAGAACACGTGTGTTTATTCACATGGCGCCAAAGCTAGGAGTGCAGAGAAGAAATTTTTCACCATGTCCTGGGAAAAGTCTTAGCAGTGCAGATCCTGGTGCAGTGCCACTCTCTTCTCAGATACAATTGATTGACTGTTGTTATGTGCTGCTGCAACATTGCTCTGAGACTCCCTGAACAATATGGGGCATACAAATGCAATTGAGTTCTGCCTTTCCATGTTAAAATTTTGATTCCTTCAATGCTTGTTGTGCTTCTTCAAAAAAACCCCCAAACCAAACCTCTTTCCCTGTCACTTTCTGCCTGTGGGAGAGATTGAGACAAATGGAAGAAAGTTAAAGTGTGTTCATGTTTTTGTGTGTGTTTGTGAGAGATTCTGCTGCTGTTGCCACAGCACCTCTGTGCCGCTTCCCAGACTAGTCTTGGGAAGAGTCTTGCCTTGCAGCAACCACAACAGACCTGTCTGCATTTAATTCCCCACCTTCCAGTTCTTCCTGGCCCTGCCTGTCTTTCAAGCACTGTGCCCTTTCCCAGCTCTCTGGTGCTGAAGAAACAGGTGGCTGGGTCTCACTGATGGTGGGAGCACTTCCAGTGACAGCTGGTTCCTGGAGGGGCCTGCAGAGCTGGTGACTTCCTCAAACGATCTTACTTCTGTTATCGTCTCAGATCTGGGAGAGAAGCAGACAAAAAGCACACAGCTCAGAACTTGAACATGGGAGAAAAGAAGGCAGACTGCCTGGAACGTAGCTTTGCTTTCCAATGCAGAGTCCTACACCTCAGGAGGAATAATTCCACACACCAATACAGGCTGGAGGACTGCTGGCTGGGAAGCAACAGTTCAGGAAACAGCCTGGGGGTTCTAGTGGACACCGAGTTAGCCAGTATGTGCCCTCGTGGAATAGATGACTAATGGTTTCCTGGTTTTCCTCCATTAGGATGAGTGTTGTCAGCTGGTCCAAGGAATAAACCTCTCCCTCTACTCAGCACTGGTAAGGCCACAACTGGAGTACTGGCTCCAGTTCTAGGCTGCCCAGTATGAGAGAGACATGGACATGCTGGCGATAATCTGGCACAGGATCACAAAGATGATGAAAGGGACTGGAGCACCTCTCATATGAAAGAAAACTGAGCGAGCTGGAACTGTCTACCCTCAAGAAGAGAAGGCTCAGGGAGGTTCTCATCAATGTATAGAAATATCTGATGGAATGGAGCAAAGACAACGGGACAAGGCTCTTTTCAGTGGTGCCCAGGGACAGGAGAAGAGGCAATAGGCACAAACTGAAACACAGGAGGATCTGTCTGAAAATCAGGAAACAGGTTTTCACTCTCAGAGTGACTGAGCACTGGCACAGATTGCCCAGAGGTTGTGGAGTCTCCCTCTTTGGGGATATTCAAAAGCCATCTGGACATGGGCCTGGGCCACCAGCTCTAGGCAGCACTGCTTGAGCAGGTAGGTTGGACCATCCCAATGAATTCCATAAACAGTTTTTTCCAAGAGTGTTGAGGAAACTCACTCTCCTCTTTTGCGTTCCAAGTTTCAATGCTGGAACTCAATAGAGAAATATGCAAGTGATACAAAAGTCATATGGGTGGGTAAAAAGGAAGCACACAAAGGACTCAGGAAAGCTATTCAGCATGGTTGTTGCTGTATTTATGGTGTGTGGTCCACTGTTAGATCTTATGGCGTGTTCTTCTTTTGTAAAGTTAAGACACAAGTACATTCTTATGCAATGAGATTTCAAACCACTTAAACACAGAGCTTGGCTTTGTAAGGATGGGGAAGTCATTGCTATTTGACTTGTTGACTTCCTGGAGCTTGAGAGGTGTAGTGCTGGCCACAGCTTGTTGCTGGAGGCAGGGTTCCTGGAGATAGTGTAGTGGAGGGGAAAAAAATCAATCAGGAAATGATTGTTAGAGGCTCTCACTTTCCCACGCACAGCCACTGAAAGGTCACTGCTGGAGCACGCAGAGTGCCAGGACTAGGGGTCCTCTAGAGTCAGAAACCCAAGGACACAAGAGTACTCTCAAAATATTTCCAGACCCCAAAGCTGTCTCTTAAAAGCTCTGGCTGGCCATCAGGCCTTATGTTGTCCTTTCCGTCTCCCCATAAAGGGGAACCAGAAGAGGTGCGAGTTTTGCTCACAGGATAGCAGAAGAGCTGAGGCTTAAGGACCTCTGGAAAAGGTCTAGTTTAACCCTCCTGCTTGAAGCAGGGTCAACTAGAGTAGGTGTACTGGGTCGGGCGGGGAAGGAGTTAACTTTCTTCATATCTGTCATGCCCCACTCAGAAAAGAAGGGGGGTAAGTGACTCAGATTTGAAAATCCCCATCTGCTCAGACTAAGGTGAACCAACTCTCAAGGTCCACATGCAAACATTTATTAAATTCACACTGTCATTAATACATGTCTTAACTAGGTCAATGATAATTGGGTAGGCATATAACAAATTATAGCAAGCAATGAAGTACACCTTGCATTACTTAGCAACATATATACAACAAATTATGGCAAGCGCTACTTAACAGCAGCTATACAATGAATTATAGTGAGTGGTAAGGGACGCCTTGCGTTACTTACTTAACAACTTTAAAATAAAAGGGAAAAGAGAAAAGAAAAAGAAAAAGAAACAGAACCAGAGGGATAGAGGAGAGAGAGAAAGAGATCACTGGTCCTTGTTCCAGCATTGGTCCTGGCAACAGGGGTAAGAGCGCTCTTCTGTGTATAATCTCCTCAGGCAAAAATCTCCTCTCTACAGGCACTTATTTTCCCCTTTTATATTTGCCGTATCAGTATGACCCACCCCACTAGTACGCGTCAGTTTTGTCTCAGGCTTCCCAACCCCCTAGGTGACATGTAGCATGATTTGGGTGGAGTGCTACTGTCATATGTTCAGCATGATCTCTATAATCTTTATTAGAATATACAGGGGTGTCAACTTTAATATGCATTTTGTGGATAATGAGGCAGAGCATTATCATCAGGCACAGCAGCCTTTTGAAGAAACAGAGAACTACAGAGATTCCTGTTATCTTGTCCTTGCCGAAAAAAAAGCAGGGCTGTCCTGTTTCTTTAAGACTGTGTCCCAGGCACCTTCCATGAATCACACGAGATAAGCAGGTGTTAGCCTTATCAGTTCTTTGAGCAGGCCTCCTACTTGCGAAATTTTGAGACATTCCTCAGGAAGGCTCGGAGGACCTCCTCCCACTCCACCCTCCCCTCCTTCATCTCTCACTGTTAGTTTCATTCTTCCCTCAGGCTGCTTCTCTTGTCTGTGTTTAGGGGACATTGCAAGTTGCCTCTTAAAATAGCTGCCTGTATGGGCAGCTGTGATGTTTTGTGACCAAAAATGTGTTGATAATGTTTAGGCTATTGAACATTGCTTACACACCATCACGGCCTTCTCAGTTTCTTACATTGCCCCACCAGCCATACAGTCAACAACTGGCCAAAGTGAAATGCCGTCATGCAGGATGTCAGCAAATCGGTCACACAGCCGCTCAGTGGGATGGCAGAGAGAACTGGAAGGATAAAAGTGAGAAAACTTGTGGGTTGAGATAAAGACAGTGTAATAGGTAAAGCAAAAGATGCACATGTAAGGAAAGCAAAACAAGGAATTCATTAGCTATTTCTCATCAGCAGGCAGGCATTCGGCCACCTTCAGGAAAGCAGGGCTCTATCACTCGTAACAGTTACTTGGGAAGACAAAAAGCCATAACTCCGAACATCGCCCAATTCGTTCCTCTTCCCCCAGCTTTTAATTACTGAACATGATCTCATATGGTTTGGAATATCTATTTAGTCAGCTGGGGTCAGCTGTCCCAGCTGTGACCCCTGCCTACTCACTGATGGGGCGATGCGAGGAGCAGAAAAGGCCTTGATGCAGTGTAAGAAATGCTCAGCAGTAACGAAAACATCGATATATTATCAACAATGTTTTCAGCACAAATCCAAAACATAGCCCCATACAAGCTACTATGAAGAAAATTAACTTTATCTCAGCCAAAATCAGCACAAAAGCAATAAAAGCTCAGTGAAAGAAGGAGGAAAGGGGAATATTAGGAGTTGTGACATTTGCCTTCCTAAGTAACCGCATGTGATGAAGCCTTCCTTTCTTGGAAATAGCTAAACATCTTCCTGCTAGTGAGAAATAGGAAATATTTTCCTTGATTTGAGCATGCAGCTTTTGCCGTAGTTATTATACTGCCTTTATCTAACTTATAAGTTTTCTTGCTTCTACCCTCCAATTGTCTCTATTACCCCACTGCAGGTGAGTGATCGGCTTCATGGGGCTTAGATGCCAGCTGGGGTGGAGCCACCACATGAGGCTGTCCAGAACCTTGCCCAGTTCAGCTTTGAGTGTCTCCAAGAATGGAGACTACACAGCCTCTCTGCACAACCTTTTCCAGTCTTAAATCACCGCAATAGAAAAAAAAATGGCAGAGGCCTTCATGGATAAACAAGGCTAGAGAAAATTCAGGCCCGCTGGTGAATGGGGTGGGGATCTGGTGACACAGGAGGTGGAAAAGGGCTGATATACTGAATGCCTTATTCGCCTCGGTCTTTAAGCAAAGCTGTCCTTCAGGAATCCCAGGTCCAAGAGTCCAGGGAGAAAGGCTGGAGCAAGGAACATGTACCCTTGCACAATCCGTGTCACTGAGCACTTACCTAGTCCATAATAGGTAGCTTTGTCTCTGACTTTTCCAGGGAATTCAGTGCTAACAGCGTAACTAAGTTCAGAATATACAACACACACTCTCTCCTCATCCCTGAAACCCATCATCTTATTATAGAAGGTTTTAATTTTGGCTAAGCATGATTTCATGACGACCCCATGTCAGAGCAAGTGGATGTGCCCTGAAGGAAGTTGTGAGCCCTTGGAGACCCCACACTGGAGCAGGATCCAGGCAGGAACTGCAGTCCTGTGGAGAGGAGTCCACGCTGGAGCTGGTTTTCTAGCAGGACCTGTGCCCTGCAGGGGACCCACACTGGAGCAATCTGTTCCTGAAGGACTGCACTCCGTGGAAAGGACACATGCTGGAGGAGTTTCCAAAGAACTGCAGCCCATGGGAAGGACACACACTGAAGAAGTTCATGAAGAACTGTGTCCCAAGGGTGGGACTCCACACTCGAGCAGGGGAAGAGCTTGAGGAGGAAGGAGCAACAAACAACGTGTGATGAACTGACGACAATCCCTATTCCCCATACCCCTGTGCCACTCAGAGGAAACAGGCAGAGAAGTTGGGAATGAAACTGATACCAGGAAGAAGGATGGGATGGTGGGAAGGTGGTTTTTGATTTGTTCTTATTTCTCACTCCCTACTCTGATCTCATTGTTAATAAAATAAACTCATTTTCCCAAATCGAGCCTGTTTGGCCTGTGACAGTAATTACTGGGTCATCTCCCATGAGCCTTTTACTGTATTTTTTTTCCCCCATACAGTAGAAGAGGAGGACTGACAGAGTGGCTTGGTGGGCACCCGGCGGACAGCCACAGTCAACTCAACTCATGTTGTCTGCTTCTTCTTCCTAAGCAGGTGGCCTGTAGCAGCCACCCACCACAACGTCACTCATTGTCACTTTCCAAAACAGCCTGGCTCCATCCACTACAGTAGTCCTGTAAGCTCCCGTACCACATCTCCATCATCCCATAGCTCTACAGCCAAGCCACACAGGAAAAATGGGGCCATGCTGGACAGCAGCACAGGCAATGTGCAATGACCAGCACTTTCCTATAAAATCTCTGCAGTTCCCACAACACATCCTCCTGCATCATAAGTGGTCTCAGCCCTTCACCCACTCTTCCCTTCACCACCTTTTACTACAAGCACACCAAAGATTTGTTTCCTGCACCTGCCATTGTGTGA
>VXBH01000689.1:12736-59797 GCA_013400035.1 Rynchops niger
GAGAGGGGTCTCGGTTCCGCTGCCCCGGGGGGGCCTGTGCCCACTTCTCCGCGCTGCATTGCCCGCGGCTGCGGAGCCCCTGCAAGTCCCCGAGGCCCACGCGATCTTAAATTCTCCCGAGAAGCTGGACTTCGAAGTCTTTGCGTCTTCCCCAGCTGACCCTGCTCACCCCAGTTCTCTCTTTTCTTCCCAGATGTCTCCCCGGCTTCCTCCAGCTCTGGGACGCTCATCCAGTACACCCCAGACTCTGCCACTAGCCCCACTGCAGAGTGCCCATCTCCCCATCCCTCTTTCCAGAAGGCCAAGGAGGAAGGTGAGGGTGTGGTGAAGAAGGCCAAGAGCCGCACAGCCTTCTCCCAGGAGCAGCTGCAAATCCTGCACCAGCGGTTCCAGAGCCAGAAGTACCTCAGCCCCCAGCAGATCCGGGAGCTGGCTGCTGCCCTGGGGCTCACCTACAAGCAGGTGAACATCTCTGAGCAGCTGAATCGCATCCCTTGTGTGAACTGGTCTTGCGAGCGGAGTTTTTTTAGGTGTTTTTTCTTAGACTCCAGAGATGAGTTTCTTTCGTGGTCTTGTTCATGTCACTGCTTACGTGAGAGAGCAGAGGGTGTGAAAACTTATGACTCAGTCTTCCTCTTATGTTTGGTTCCAGCACTATTCACCCACTCCGTGCAGGTGTTTGAAAGCGCGTACAGAGCAGGGCCATGCAGAGTCAGCTTACTGTTCTGGGTGGACATGTGCTGTCTCTGAACGTGAAGAGTCAGATACTGGCATTGCTGTGCAAGCAGCCTTTCTTAGTCAGAGTGGCACCTGGGTCTCTCCCTAGAGAGAGGGTCCTTGCCCCACCAGCTACGCGTGTCTGGCCGAAGGAATGACTCACTCCTGAGTCAGCACTGATCTTGGCAGAGCAATGAGATGCTGCTGCTGTACGAGCTGTAGGGTTTTTAATGCCACGAAGGATCCCATGGTGATCTGAGGAGTATTAGTTTTCAAGTCTCAGCTCTGATTCTATGGCTACCTGGGTCTGCTGCATATTGTTAGCTGTTGAAATGCTATGCAGTATTTGAAGCCAAGCAGTTACTGGATTGTAGTAGAAAGTGAAACATCTTTAGGACGTGTAGTAAGCTGTGAGAATGAATTTCTAATGCCCAATGTCCTTTCCTCATCACTTCTAGGTGAAAACATGGTTTCAGAATCAACGGATGAAATTTAAACGTTGCCAGAAGGAGAGCCAGTGGGTAGAAAAAGGAGTGTATCTACCACAGGTGAGATAACTTCCCCTGTCCCCAATCACCACCAGTCACAGCTCCTCCAGTCTATGGGGAAAAGTGTTATCACGTCCAACCTGTTAACTCAATGCGCAGGACTCAATATTACCAAGCCAGCTGTATTTCTTGTAATAGGGTTTACAGTGGCATCTATTTTAATTCTGCCCTGGCACTGAAAGAGTTTCACTTCCAGTCCACTTATCTCCCAAATGAGACTAGATAGAAAACAAAACAGCCAAAGAGGGCCAGCAAGGCTACTTGCCCTTTTTCTCCCCAGCATGGTGCTCCCAGACACGTTGAGTTGGAGATTACGAATTTAAGATCTTCTTATTAGTCTATAGTGAGGACAATGAGTAAAAAAACAAACAAACAAAAAAAACCAAAAAAACCCCACTATTGTCTGGCACAGGGGAGGGGGTGAGGGAGAAAGGAGGACCCATCCAGAAGAATGGGCACAGTTAGGATGGTGCTCTGCATTACTGAACAGCCTTCTCTGTCTCTCTTAGAATGGGTTTCATCAGGCTGCGTACCTGGATATAACCCCCACGTTTCACCAGGGCTTCCCTGCCTGTGCCAGCAGAAACCTTCAGGCTGTGACCAACGTGCACCAGGCTTACAGCAGTGGCCAGACTTATGGGAATGGGCAGAGCCTGTACTCGTTCATGGCTGTGGAGGATGAGGGGCTCTTTGGAAAAGGTGGGACAAGCTGCAATACCCAGCAAGCCATGGGTTTATTAAGCCAGCAGATGAACTTCTATCATGGCTACCCTGCTGATGTGGATTACGTCAGCCTGGAGTCGGAAGACAACTACAGCTTCCAGAGCACCTCTGACAATGTCGCACCGTTCTCAAGCTCTCCTGTACGGCATCAGTACCAGGCCTCTTGGCATCCCCTGGGGACCCAGAGTGGTTATGACTCTTAGACCTAAGGATTTTTTCCTCCCTTCTCCTGTTTTCTCTCATGGGGTTTCTAGGGTCTTGACTCAGGGATCCAGTTTCTGTTCCTTTCTCTTGCCCCTCCTCCCCTACTCCTGTTTTAAGCATTGATGGGGCTCAGCACCCTGCTGCCTTGGGCTAGCTTTCTGTTAAAAGGCACCTGTCTGTTCATGGCTAACCCTTGGCAAGGGTGTTTTGTGTGAGGGTAGATGAAACCTCATTCATGGGCGGTAACGTGCAATGCCACAGCCAGGAGCAGCAGAGGTGGTAAAGGTCCATGTTTTCTGGCCAAGTCTCGCATTCCTCTGCTGCCTCTTTAGCTAGTGATCTCTGATCCTTGCCCTGTGTGTCTTGCAGAGCTTTGCTGGAGAAGAAAACCCTGTACTTCAGCATATTTCTGCTAGAAATACCCTGTTGTAGCCCAGAATCTTTCCTGCTGTCTTGCCGCCTTCTGTTAACAACAGGCAGTTAACTGCTAATAGGTTCTTCATCTGCATCCTCTCCTCCCTCACTGAAAAGCTACCTGAGATCATCTGATTTCGGATGACTTGATCCATTTAACTCTCAGCAGTGCCTCGCCCCCTCGCCCCCCCCCGCCCCGGGGCGGTCAGCACCTCCGTGCCCCTTGCCTGCTGCCCTCCTGTGTGCCCAGGGCAGCTGAGAGGAGGAGAAGAGGAGAGAAGTGGGGTAGAATATGTTCCATATCTCAGGTTAGAAACTTTGGTCTCCAAAGCTGCTAAGACAGTCGTGCCTGTCTGTTCATTTGGGACAGTGTCTTTAGGACTGTCCCCACCCAATTTAGATCTTGCCTTTCTTACATCTCTCTGCTGAGAGACTGTTGGCTTGTCCCAACCTGCAAATTGCAGCAGCGGGTAGCCCAAAGTGGCGTGGTTGGAAGTGTTGGAAGACGGCTTCAAAGAGTCATCTTTGGAGTGGTGAGAACAGCCTGCTTATCTGTACGCGATGGTCCCCTAGCACTTCACAAACACAGCACCGCTACGGTGCAGCTTTCTCTGGGGTTGAGGCGGGCAGCTAGGTAAAGGACTTGGTGACTTTTTTTTAAAGCTGATGTTTTATGTCACTTCTCGTGGAACCTGGATGTTGGGGGTGGGGAATCCTGTTGGGTCCCAGTGGAGTTGTCATCCGCGGGGCTAGAGCAGGGTGGTTCCCCACGCTCTTGTCCAATACCAGTTTTAAAAGTGTAAACTAATAGGATTTTTGGCCCTTCCCCAGGCCCTAGTTGGATCTTTTCTGTATTATTCTGATGAAAAGGGCATTGGCTGCCTCATCTGGCATAAGTACCCACGCGCTGGGGGAAGCGAGAAGTTTAGAGAAACCTAGTTAGACAGAACGAGGAAAATGCCGATTTAAAACTTTTGGGTTTGGTTGTTTTGGGTTTTTTTGTTGTTTTAAGTAACTGAATCATCTTTTCCAGTATGGAGAAACCAGAAGTCAGCTCCAACCTCTGTGAAACTGACTTTTTTTAACAAGATGTAGAATTGCAGAGTCCAGTCTGCCACTGCCCAAGAATACAAAATAGCATGAGCTGGCAAAAGCATAAATACTTCTGTGGTAGAGGTTTCGTTATTTTTGTGGTTAGTGCACAATTTTTACTGCAACCCTGTCTCAAAATGTTTGCACAAGGGTTGTATGTCACAGTTAAATTTCTCACTGCAAAGGAGGCGAACGTTTGTTTTTGTTCCAGACCGATTTTTCTTAAACTGTATTTTCTTGCAGTGATCTCAAGCATGTTTTAGGGTTTGTGCATGTTGTCTTTTACTACTTTGTTTCTGCTCGATGTTCTTACAAACTTGTTCGAATTGAAAATAAATTACTTTATTTTAATGTTGAAACTGTGTCACCAGCTTGCATCGGAACAGCCTGGTACGAGAATGGTTATTCTGCCCAGGTTAGACCAGCAGTATGGAGGGGGGAAAAAAAAAGGTAACCCTCCTGTGTTTCTTCCAGAAGTAGGATCAAGACACTCTTTAAAAGGCCCTGGTCACAGAAGCCCGTGAGCCTTGTTTTTAACATGCAGGTGTGTTGCCTAGTGCAAGGGGGGTGCTCCAAGGGCTGGCAAACTGGACTGTTAGCTGCTGGCTTGCAGTAACGTGCAGCCCTGTAAGGCGCTTGTGTTAGTCCTTAAACTGCAGTGCTTCAGAACAGGTATTTAAGCACAAGGGGAGGGGCGAAAGAAAAAAGTGTCTTTTGAGATTGGGTGGCCACCTCTTACCGTTCCAGAAGGTCACGGTTAGAAGTTTGAAGTCCTGCCTCATTGAGGCTCTCTTGGGTTTTCTTGTGCCAACCTCGAATAGCCGCAGAAGTTTGTGTAGAAGTTTGTGTGTGAATCCTGCCTCCGGCACTGAAACAAAAACGTCTTTCTTGCCCTGCTTTGCTCCAAGACTGCATTTATCTCCTCTTAGCAGCTGGGAGCAACAATTCAAAGGCCCTGAAATGTGAGACAGACGCATTGGGACCAAAGCAGTGCATCAGCAGCTACCGATGTAGAGACTTAATCAACCTCTTTCCACTCAGTGAGCTTTGGTTCATCTTTGCTTTCCTTATATACCTCTTAGTCCGAACACCTGTGGACCTCGTGTGCAGCCAAGGGCTGTGAGTGTCCATGCACAGCAGCACTAACGGAACAAAGGGCCTGTCTGTGTCCAGTGGTTGATGCTACCGCTGCGTCGGCAGAGCCAAGTCCCAGTTAATAGCAACATTTCAAACTAGCAAAAATGATCTGTTTGGGTTTAATTCCAGGTTCCTTAAACTACAGTACACCACCAAAGCTTTTCATCGGCCTGAAAAAGAGTTAGCTAAACCGGCAGCTGACCGCTCAGGCGCAAGTTGTCACAGGTTCTTTGCTGACCAGAACCTGCGTGTGTGAGTGCCGAAGCCCATCTGCTTTCCTTTTGCAGTACTGCGATGGTCTGCTTCCAAGCGTGAGGTGGAATATGTGCAGGAAGGCGAGGGAGTGGAAGTTTGAGCCTTGCGGAGGAGGAAGAAAGGTGGAGCGGGTTGCCAGCCTTCAACAGTAGAAAAACGTAAATCTGCCCTGGAAGAGGGGGAAATGCCAGGTTCACACGGTGTCCTGTATTACAAAACAGATCCTTCCTCACGCTGACATAAGTCTCGTGTCCCAGCATCAGTCTGGATGAATTCTGAGTAATGGTCCAGTAGTAGTGTTAATTTCAACAATTCCCTTGAAAACACAAAGCTGAACCGTATACCTATTGAAAGTCATAGATGCTAAAAGCCTTGCCTTTCAAATTTAAAATCAGCAGCTTCCAGGTTTGTGGGTGGAGGAGTGGGGCAGGGAATGAATGGGTTTGGGGTTTTTTTGCTGCTGNTTAAACTCTTAAAAAACCATGCAATGTTCACAGGTCTTCGTAGAATGATTGCAGAATGATTACCTGTGTTCCTTGGGAGTGTTTCTCTTCCATGTTTCTGACGCAAGGGTAAGGAGGTAGCCAGAGCTCTGGTGGCAGATCTCCCGCAGAAATAGATGTTGTTGCTGAAACAGCCCTGGGACTGAGATAACTCGCTCTGGACGCTGTGCTCTGTGTTACCGCGTTTACTGTGGAACTGTTCTGCAGCAATAGAGCGTTCCTTCATGGGTGTATTATTCCCCCGGTTGCTCAGCCTGGGTTGCACGCAGGTTTGGCAAGCACACGTAGTTGCAGAGCTGGAGGGAGTATGCAGAATGTCTGTTGGAATTTTGGCAGGTGGGCCGGAAAGTAGATCAGGAAGGGTTTCTAAAAGCCGTGGAATGAAATAGGGTTCTGCCTTTCCGCAGATCTCCTGTTACCTTGACGTGCCTGAGTCACCTCACCACGTGAAACTGCTGCACAGGTAATTGCAGCACTACTACCGAAATGGTGGAGCTGCAGCTAATCCCTCCAGATTCATACTTCCCAAAGGGAAGCAAGTGCGTGTCAGCAAAAGTCCTTTCTGTTGGGTTACGTTGCGTCTCGGTTAGGACTGCTGCTTCTTGTGACTGTGCTGCGTAACAGTGATTTCTGCACACTGCGAACGCGACTCGCCTCGCCGGTAAATCTTTTTAAGATAAAGCTGCAAACGCATGTGGAGTGTTTTGGCCGTATTACAGCTTGTGGAAATACACTGCACTTTCACAGTATCTTGGCAGCGTCAGCGCTCTGGTATGTCAACGCTGCAGATGTAGGTCCAGTGGTGGAGAGAATCCCACCCAAACAGAATAAATGAGATCTGGTACAGACTATGGAGATGTTTATTCTCTAGTTTATTGGGTACAAGCCTTTGCTGTCCCATAGGCAAAATACCAAGCAAGTAGAGCGGTGCAAGCAACCTCATTCCTTGCTCTCTGTGTCAACGTGGCCTGCAGCGATGTTTTACAAGCTGCACGTTTCTTCTGAGAGGGCCATGAGCAAGGGCTCCCAGCCCCAGTTGTCTCTCCAGTGCAGATAAAAGACATGATCTTTGCTTTAATAGGCTCTTCCCTACAGGCATGTGCAAGCATTATATTTAGCTATCTAACTACACCTCATCACTCAAGCGCTGAGCTAACAGGGTTTTGGAAATTTTCAGTAAAGCACTGCTACATGTCTCTTGCTTGGCCCAGCAGTATCTCGTTCAGCACACAAAATTCATGGCACTGGTCTTAGGGAGATAGATTAAAAAAAAAAAAAAAAAAGGGTTTTCCTTTCCTGTGAGGGACATGTTATCTTCATGCTGCCCAAAGTTTTGAAAAGCACCCTCAGGTCATATCTGTGAATCTCTTTCGTAACCAGGCTAGAATTAATGTCTCACGTTCAATGGCAGTCCATCTGCTCACAGAAAGGGTGTGTCTCTAGAAGCTGGGCTGTGTCTGAACCACTAAATCTTTTACAAATTACAACATCGGGACTGCTGCCTTAAGTGAGCCCCAAGATCCATCCAAGTCTTTGCTAGATACTAGTGGAAAACCAGAAGAGAAAGTAAGTCACAGGTGTTCCTCTCTGGCTGGCGGTGGCCGAGTGGCTGCCTGTAACAGGAGCTGGATCCTGATACAGCGGACATCAATGAACTCCCTTCCTGGAAGTTGCTTTCTTGCCTGTTTGAATTTCAAAAGCTTTTTGGTCCTCAGAACCACCTGTGGCAATAAGCTCAGAGTGATGGCCTCTGAAAAATTTTAAGGGTCTCTTGAGGAAACGGCAAGATTTGGTACTGTTTATTAGCACAGCTTTGCTGAACGTCAATCACTGGAGATCACAACTATTACTATTATAGTCAGCATCCTTCTGCAAGCCAGTCCCAGAGACTTCACACCAAGATCCTGCTTGTCCTAAAGCATCCCTGAAGGAACAGGGTGTGATAGGTGACTCATTTTCCAGAGAAGTATTAGTGAGGAGCAGTCACAAGCTCAACTTTTTTGCCTAGAGCAGCCTTTTATGGGGTGGCATGGAAAGGTTCCAGGTGATATTCAGGTTAGTGACAGCACTGTTGGCTCCAAAGGAGCTGAATAAACTCCTCCCACTCACGTGAGAGCCTTGATAATTGCTGCTACCGTAGCCCACCTTCAGATATTAACCAGCACCTTTCAGTTAAGCTAACTCAGTTGATCCCCATCCCTCCGACGGTGCAGTGGTTGCAAAAGCATGTCTTTCCCAAGCTTAGGCACTTACTTTTTGGGTGTAAGACATTTGTGTTTGGGCTGTGATTTAAAATGCATCTCCAAAATGATACGACTTGGAAATTAGCCCTCCAATAGACCTTATTTTTCCCCAAATCATGCTGGTTATGCAGTTTACAGTACAGCTCTATAAACAGTGTAGCTGAGCAACTAGAGTGGCTGCATGAGGGAGTGGAAGTGGGAACAAACAGCTGTGAGGCACAGGGGCAGAAACAGGCTTTGCCAATAGAAGACCATGCCTCTTATTACGGCGGTTGCAAGCATCAATTGCCTTCATTTTTTGCTCTTTTTTTTTTTTGAACCATGACAGCTACTTCATTGCATTAAGATAAAGTCATTGTCATCATCAAAGAGTGATAGAAAACCTGTGACTCAGGTTACTGGGGCTCTGTTATTAAATCTACCTTGATCCACACATCTGGTTTTAGGCACTTAGACATTCATAGTGGTACCTCTATGTTTTAGCCAGTCCCAGTATTAAATGTTGCTAGGTAGGGGAAATTCTTAAGGTGGGTGGTAGTTAGTCACTTTGTCCTTCGACTCTAGATATCTGGTATTGCTAAGAGTCATGAAGCTGATCCACTAATAACACAGAAAAATCTCTATTTGTAGGTTCAGAGTCAAATCAGTAACAACAATGGCATACGGTTGCTATGGCTATTTATGCTCCATCTGGATTTTATACTGCAGTGCTCTGTTACAGTGGAATAAAGATACAAAAAAATACATAATGCATCTTAAAAAATATTTTATTATTTGCCCAATGGAACGCACTGTTTGGTTTTCTTGAGGGGAGGCACAGAAAGATACACACTAGAACAAAGGACTTATTTACCATGTTGATGCTTCTGAGATCATCTCGCCAGCCTTTCTGCAAGCTACTAATCACATCTCCTTTCACTAGACACTTCATCAATTCCATACCTTACGGCTGACCTACAGAACCGGTGGTCTAACCATCAGATGGATGCCTGGCGTGTGACAGTGACTTCTCCAACTTCAGTGAAAGCCATGTGACCAGCACCTCTCCATACAGACCACGGCTTCGTGTGTTATGTATACACAACTGTGCAGTGATAGGTAAAAAAAGAGATCCCTGAAGGAATCTGTGCCTCCTCTGAGACAAGTTACAATAATTTAGAAGATCCAGGGGATAGTCTAGGTAGCCAGATCTTGTGTCTTGCTATAAGGGAACTTGGTTGTCTGTGCCAATAAAGAAAGGTGCCTGTGTAAGGGCGTACAAATCAAGGGCTGTATGTACCTATACGGTCAAACAAGTGTCTGCATGTTTGTGTGTCTGTGCATGCTTGCAGGCACATATCTGGATGTCAAAATGAGTTCTAGCTACATAATGCCCCTGAGTTGGAGAACACATGAATAACAAAGGAAGAGATGAGAATAATATTTGATTTCTGGGTGCCCAAGTACCCCACATCCACAGTGCTTAGGAGTGATAGAGGTGGTGGCCGGCGGTGGTTGGGAAAGGAGCCCCCATGGTGGCTGAGTGGTGAAAGTTACAGCCATCACCTGTCTTTGTGCCTGGGTATTCCACACTGCCAGGACAGCTGTGGTAAAAGTCTACTTTGTGCTGGGCAATGAAGCCCACTGTCTGCTGGACGCTGCAGGTGCCCCCACCTTTGCCAAAGACTCCTCCATCCTCGCTGGTCACAATGGTGTAAGCGTTCTGCCCTGTTCCGTAGTGCTGACGGGGGGGAGGCATGGCTTGGATGTTGCTGGCTGCGGTGATCGGGTAGCCCTGGTGGAATTTGGGGTGCACATCCAGGTAAGTACTTGGCTGGAAGCCACTCTGAAAGGGAAAGACAGGGAGTCAGAACGCATATCTTCTCCACTGGTGTCCATAGGCCTGACACATACTGGGGCTATGTCCCTTCACATTTCATGTTGTCTCTTGATCAGCAGCAATGGCACGGGAGGGCAAGAAGAACCGTATCCATCTCCATAGCTCAGGGGTGGACACACAGTCACGTATATATATATGTGTATATATGAGGAAAATGTATATGTGAGCAAAAACCCCACATGTATATATGAGGAAAAACAGCTTTTCTCTGGAAGCATTTCAGCGGCATAGTCAGCCCACTGCTAGGCTACCTACAGAACATGGAGAGTTGTGCCAAGTCTGTGCCTCTGTCCTGAACAAACCAGGAGGCAGGGTATGCTAGTACTTGTAAGCTGAAGTTGCCCCCGTGAAGGAAATATATCACAGGACTTATCGGCCTAGATAGAAGGGCCCTGCTGAGCCTCATGCCATGTTCTTACTTGTGTGAGGCACTGAGCCCGTTCAGTCCACAGGCTATGCTTCTGACACCTTTTCAGCTTCATTCTCCGGTTCTGGAACCAAGTCTTGACCTGAAGGGAAAGCAGAGAAAACGTCGGCAAAGGAGAGGGAAGAGCAAATGTTATCAGATTCACAAGCAGCAAAGAGTGACCAGATGGCATAGATATATGGGCAGCAGCAGATAAAGCCCTTTAAGAGCTCCCCGGGGTTGCTGCCAAGGGGAGATGTCTGTCTGGCAGCCTCAGCAGGTGGCTGGTGCATCTGCATGGTTGGGGGAGGGAGTGGCATTATGTCCACGGGACAGTCATAGCTGTGACAAATTGACTCGTTTCAACCATGGAGATGAATGAGGGGTGCAAATGAGACCCACCCAGGTCTCTACAAGCCCCCTGCGCTACAGGCTGACTTCTAAGACACTGTTTCAGCACGCCCGCCCAGAGCAGAGAAGGGAGAGGACCAGCAGCTCCCAAATCCAAGGCTCCTCGCCGGGGTGAATTCCAGAGTCGTTTCCCCTCAGGGCTGTGTCTGAGCTGTGAGAGCAGCCTTTGCAAGGATGTGGATTCGAGGAAAGAGTAAATTGTCCCACCGGTCTTTCTCCTGACAGAAGCCTGTGCATGTGTATGTGTGCGCTTACAATGCATGTGTAACTTTTTTAGTCCCTGGGCAACTTTTTTAGTGCCAGGGCATTCCGTGGCATCCAGGCCATCACGCCCAGGTCTCAGACCCAAATTCCAAGCAGATTTGGGATTTGTAACTGCAAGCACTTGCGGCCCATTGCCCAGTCCCCTCTGCTTTAGGAAGGCATCAATTGAGCCAGGGCCAATTCACTACACACAACCTACCTGGAGACCAGCAGAGACCCTAAAGGGCTGGGATGTACGAACCTAGCAGTACCCACACGGAGCGGGGAGCGGGTGTGAAGCAGCCAGGCAGTGCTGAGGATGGGACATTATTAGGCATTCAACCAGATCAGCCCCAGGAAAAGTTAGCAATAGCTTTCAGCATGTCGCAGTTCTGTGGTTCAGAGAGCTGATGCATGCCAGGGTTTCTGTGAAGGTCACCAGTGCATGGAAAAAATGCGTGAAGTGCTGTCACGCACAGGGTAGAGGTTATTTGTGGCAAACAACATATTAATCACTGTGTTTGCAATTCTACTACAAATGTTGGCAGCAGTACCCTTAACTGACCTCTCACTGGGGAGGCCACAATGAGGTGCCACTGACTCTCCTGTCCCCCAGAAGTGCTTCTGATCTCTGGGCATGAATAGATAGGGGAGCAACTGTTAGCTGGCACCTTTGCCTCTATACTATGCTGCTGGGAACTCATTTTTCCATCCTGTCACTGCCTTATGTGACTGTCAAGCCACTGTGTGACAGATATACCATGGGTCAAAGTCTCTGTGTTCACCTGCTTGTAGGTGAGCCCCAGGGCAGCAGCCAGCTCCCGGATCTGCTGGGGGCTGAGGTACTTCTGGCTCTGGAACCGCTGGTGCAGGGTTTGCAGCTGCTCCTTGGAGAAAGCCGTGCGGCTCTTGGCCTTCCTAACGCTCTCCATGCCATCTTCTCTGCCCTTCTGAGACTTAGCTGTAGGCTGTGGGGACGAGGATGCTGAATGTGGACTGGTGGCTGAATCTGGTGTGAATTGGCTGAAATTCCCAGAACTGGATGAAGCTGGGGATACTTCTAGAAATAAAAAGAGAACGGGAAAAGGTATACAAGACATTATGCACAGCTGTATTCCTACAAGCATGCTCCCTGCCTGCTCTAGCGCTCCTTGCCTACCAGATAGGGGCTTTCTTGAGGCAAAGGCTTTGTGTCACCCTGCTTTCTTCATGGATCCGTGAGCACAGACAAGCCCACTGACAGCAAGCAGCTTCCCAGCTCAGCCTTCTGGATTGCCCATGGCTCCCTTTCGCATGGTGGAACAGTCAGGGCAGGCAGGGGAGAATGGTGGACGTTCGCTCACAGTGTTACTATCCTGCTCCAAAAGGCCCTGGTAATATTTTGGTCTCAGTGAGGTGTAAAGAGGCCTGGTCATGAGTGCAAGCATGGCTTTGGGTTGGTGACTAGGGTCCCCAAAACTGCCTGCCCGGTAATTTCAAGGCACCTGACAGACAGCGGCAAAGCAACCTCCGACCAGGTTGTACGGTGGGGCAGAGCAATCGCTGCCTTACAGTGATGGGGCGGCGGGTGGAAAGCATCAGTCAGGCCGTGGATATTGGCTCACTCCTGTTGGCCTGTGGCTCCCACTACAGACCATCCCACTGATGGAAACACGCGTATAGATGAAGGGACCTATTTGGCTGAGGGGGGCTTCTGGTGAGAGAAGAATGAAGGAGGGAAATTTGACATGGAAGAGGGGAGGTAGAGAGGAAAGGTGGATGTGTGGAACAGGATTATCCTGTACCAGGGACATGGGGGACAAAATTCAAGAGTGCAGAGAGAGGTGTCCAAGCCCCTTCTCATTTGTCCTGGTACATGTCTTAAAGGGTCTCTGTTGAGGACAAAGTTGAGATAAAGATCTAGAGGAAAAACTTCCTAAACAATCTGGGCTACTAGTCCAGACAAAACCCACAGAATGCAAAGTCATTCAGGCTGCCTGAACAGGAGAATGCTAACAACAGAGATTACCCTAGAACCTTTTTGTCAGGTGCCTGGTTGCTGTGGCCTGTGAGAGGCTGAGACCTTCTCAGGCCAGCCCTGACTGAAAGGCTGTGATGCCAGTCTGTCCCCTGCCCCATAGCTGCAGTGATAGATCTGTCCATCCCTCCTTCCTCCAGCTACTGCTCTGCAACCCTTCTGCATGGTCCATCCCCTCTCTTCCTACCGACGTTTCAGGAGAGAGGGGGTACAGTGAATTGGGCAGTGCCATTTTCAGTACACACCTTCTGACTACCGAGCCCAACCAATAGCTCCCAATCTCCTTCCTAGTCACCCTGCCAGCTGTGACTCTGAAGCCCACGGACACCCTCCTCAACCTCCCAAATGTATATCCAACGCAAAGTACTGACGCCCTCCTGAGGAGTGGGCTCCCTGTCCACCCCACCAAACCGTTCCTACCAAACCACCTTCTGTCCTAAACTGAGAGGCTACTAAGCAATCACTCAAAAGCCTTGAGGTGTTGCTGGGCCTAAGAAAGGTGGCCATATCTGCGGTATCTTTTCCCTTGTTACCCCTCTGACAGAGGCATGTCTTTGTGGTGCCTGCCCCTCTAAAGCTGCAGGCTCCTATAGGCCTGCGCTTGGCTATTTCTTATCCCTAAGAGATGATAAACACCCAGAGCTCGGGATGTGTGAAGAGACAGGGATGTAGTGGGGCAGTTTTCTGGTGCTGGGGAGCGGAGCCGTGAGGATTACAAAGGGATTCTGCCCATGAGGAGAAAGGGACTGTCAACAGAAGAGGTGCAAGGGCCTGAGGTGTTATGGGCATGGGAATAGACTGCAGAGCCTGAGAGGAGGCTGAACATCTGTGATGACCTGGACGCACAGGAAGCCAAAATGTCACATTGGCCCACAGGATGCTTGGCTCTTGCAGGCTGTGTAGTAAAAACCTTATAGGTAGGAAGGGAGCATGCTGAGAATGTGGGCTTGGAAAACAGGGAAGTATTCTGTTAGACAGGAACCACAGCAAGACACCATAGAGCTAAATATCCCACATGTTCCTGCTCGGCCTGTCAGCCCAAACCCCCATGTAAGTTCACCACTTGCAGCTCAAGCTCAAGACAAAAGCGCTCCCTCTCCCGTGAGAAGAGAGTGAAGGAAAGAGGAAGGCAGAAACACAAACAGCAGTGCAACAGACGTAAACATGAGAACCTAAGACAGACCCACTCCCACAAGCCCTTGACATCTCTAGGCTTTTGCTTCCACGACTGGGGCCTCTCTGTAGAGAGGCGCCAGAGGAGAGTGTTTGAAGACAGGCTTTAAATCTGTGTGCCAGGCCCACTGCGGGCACAGACGAGTCAATCTGCCTGCTGCCTCTGTGGAGCAGGCAGCACGCAGAGAACCTAAGCCTTTCTCCGAACTACCTGGCAAGTAGCCGTGTGCCCAGTAGCCTCCAGTCACTCTGCCCAAGCCTGTAGCTCTCTGCAGCTACAGGGCTTGAAACTGGAACTCCAAAAGCTCACTCTCCTCCCACCTATTAATCTTACAAGAGCGCTAGTTACTCTGCTGACCTGCAACAGGGCTGGGCGAAAACCTGCTTTAATCAGCTGTTCTGTTGCCACTCTCTGGAGTGGGAGAGGAATGGCAGGGACAGAAAATGCCACTGCGGTGGGGCCTGGGACATTTTTTGCAAAGAGGGAAAGGCAAGGCGACAAGAACGTGGAAAGGAGAGGGAAACAGAGAAAGGAAAATGGCAAACTAAAAGAAGCAGACAATAATGACACTGGATTTAAAGGGTGGAGATTTCCCAGCAGAGTGATTCAGAGCACACCCTGGCTCAAGTTTAATGAGCGTATGAAGGGCACGAGGAGTTTGTAAGGGGATAAGGGATGCCACGAGCAGAATTACCTTCAGGATTTGTTTCTCTCCATAGCACACATGACAGCATTTGACTAAAAGGAGGCTCAGACGTTCCTGCCCCGAGAACCATGAACTTCCATAAGACCATCTTGTCACACTGCCCTTCAGCCTGGGGCACAGACCTGCCAGTGCCTGGACTCCCACAGGCTCTGCTGCGGTTTAGGAAACCAGTTCCCAGCCGCAAGGGGAAAGCAGCACGGACAGGTGCTGTCACTGCCCAAGGTCACCCATCCTACCTGCCTACCACATCACGCTTTGCCCAGCTCACGCATCAGGAAACCGAGGCAGGAAGAGAGAAAAAATTGCCTAAGGTGGTTAAGCGAGCGGCTGACCTGGGACCACAGGTACGCTGGGGGTCAGCTCTGGGACTTGGCGGAAACGCCTTACCTGCCGTCTGCCTCTTCCCTCCTGCCTCCGGAGACTGACTGGCACTGGTGGCTCCCGCTGGCCCAGCCGAAGCGGGGGCATGTCCTGCCTCCCCCGCCGAGTTCCAGTAAAACTCCACGTACCCCATGCCACTCCCGCTGGGGTAAGCCTGGTAAGGGGGCAGAGCCAAGTGTGCGCACATGGGGGGCAGATGAAGGGGTGATTCCCCCGCCTTCTAATAGATGCCACCTTCACCTGGGGGGCCAGACCTCCCCACAAGCTGAAGGAGCTGCGGAGTGTAGGCAGGCGGTTACCTTTATAGCTGGCTATACCCTGCCTGGGACTGCAATATTCACCATCGTCCGCTCTTCCAGGCTCTTTGTCATGTTAAAGAGGCTGATTGGTGGGGTGGGGATGGAGCCGGGGGGTGGGTGGGATGGGGTAGGGGGGTGGGGGAAGAGGGGAAGCCACACATGGCATCAGGGCTAAAATATGTCCCTTGTGAATTCTTCCCATTCTGCAGGTTCCTCAGTCTCCCCTGAGCAGGGGTCTGATCCGGGACACCAGGAAACCTCCTCCCTCTTGCTTCAAATTGTCCTGTCACAAAAGAAACCTGTAAGCGCAGACGTCCTGTGGAAGAGAGCTGTTCGCTGCACTGGGAGAACAAATCCCAACTAATATCCACCTTTGCTTCATTGCTTGTGTCACATTGACACCCCCACAAGACCCACACACACAAGTACACACACCCTCCTGACCCGACAGCACTTCCCACACTCTTGGTGCAGGTGTCATAGATGGAGCAAGTGGGGAAACCCAAGTAAGGATCAGACCTGGGGCTAGAACTTACCAGTTTTTTGAAACTGAGAAGGAATTTCCTTCATGCAGGCATTTGAAGGAGCCAGCTGAAAACCCCTTTGGCCCATCTTCCACATGCCTGCACCAGAGCAAACTCAGAAACCCTGAACAAGTCACATCTACCACCAGATCTCGTTTTGCAGAGCACACTCAAAAACCTCAGCTGGCTGGTCTACAGAGACAGAGGTAGGAAGAGATTTAGCGCAGGTAGGGTCCACAGCTAGCAGATCTATTCCCCCATGGCCTTTCAAAGGCACACCCTTTCTTTTGCATAGTCTTGGCTGTGGCCTTTGCCAGGCTGTCACAGGCTGGTTGAAATATAGAAGATGAAGAGTTTCCTTTAAGGCAGCGTTAGCTGATGTTTGCTGACATATGGCCCACGTGAGGGGGACAGGCACCTTCAGAGCTGTCGATTAAATAACTAGAGGTGAGTGAGCCACAGAATCCAGCTATGGGCTGGTCTGCTCTGTGGGCTTGCTCCAGTCCCTTCCCCGCAGGAGGTTTTGGTCTGCCTGTGTTTAGGAAGATTTTATTAGTTTCATCTCAAAAGACATTGCGAGTCTCTAGCTAAGGTCTGTATTTCTCAGTGCACAGACAGAAGTTCCAGAATAAATTCAAATCCTTGTTGCCAGAAACAGCCCTGCCTTGGCACAAGGACATATGCGTGCCTCACATCAGAAAGTCAGAGCTGAGGGTGCAGATCCACAGAAGCGTTAACTGATTTAACAAGGACTGTCCCTGCACCCCTCTGCACCTCATTCGTTGCTCCACAGGTGCTTGTAGCTTGTAGCTAGCCTGTGCTAGCACCCAGTGCCTCCCGAACAGGCTAGAGAAGGAAACCTCCTTGCCGTGAGAGTGTTCAATTATCAGCAGGGAGAAGAAATAGACGGGTGGGGGGTCAGCAAGACCATAGGAAATGGGATTCAGATCAGTTTAAAAGGATGTAGGACACCACCTCTACCAGCACTTCTGCTGCTGCTCTGTGTCCCATGGCAGGAACCTTCCCTGTTGGTAGAGTGGGGGCAACTTGGGAGCCTTCTGCGATCCTTGCGTGGGAAATGGAAAGGAACCGCAGGACTGGCCTGTGTGTGAACCTGAAAATCAACGCAACTGCTTTTGAGCTGTCGTGGGCAAACCATTCAACTCACTGGCCACACCACAACATGATTCTGCTGCCTTGGGACCAGCCACTTTCCCATGAGGTGCAGACTGTAGGGGACTAAGGGCCTGGTTAGGGCCTCTTTAACTTGACCCTCAGTATTATGTTTTCTGTTTGCATGAAACAGTTTTCTATGCCTACAAACTGCAGGGACTGACATCTCTCTGCACAAGAAATGCATTTTTAAATATGAAATAAGCTTGAAAAACTGAAAGCAAAATGGGGCTTTTGAGCACATCTGCCCCAATGGAATCCCAAGAACACCCTGAATATGGCAATTACTCTGCAACAGGCTCTACATGGTGGTTTTGGCTCATGCCTCACTTCTGAATCATTCCACCTTTCTGAGCTGCAGTGCTACAGGAGCTCAGATCACTCTCCCTCTTCTCGGCCCTCAGGCCTTGACTGGTTAAGCAAAGGGAGAAACACCAATGACATGAGCTGTACAGAGCTTGGGACCCCGCTGGGCAGCTTCAGTGCCAGCCAAGGAGAATGTCCTGGGCTCCTTATTCACGGCTGGCCTGTATGTTGGTGTTGAAGTTTTCACGGCCTTAGGTGCAGTTAGAAAATGAAAACAAGGTAGCAGACCTGGAGGATATCAACATGTCTTCTAAGACTTCTTAATCTGAATATCTGGCAGAACACGTGGCACTGGGGTGCTGGCGTGGGTGGCAGTGGGTATCTGCGTACTTGTTGGGAGTCTCACTGGCGGAGCACTTTGCACCTGGTGTCCTTGATTTCAGCTACTTCTGAAAGGTGTCTGGGATCTTTGTTGCAAACTGCCCAAGGCCATGATAAACTAGCGTAGTCACCTGCACTACAAAGTCCCCGCTGGGCAGAAACCGGGGAGGAGGATGGTGCTGCCCCTGGGAGCAGAGCCACCCGCCGGACTGGACCAGTGAGTGGGGCAGGACAGAGGCAGTCACCACCCCGGGGGGCAGGAGGGGAACCGAGAGGCCGAGGAGCTGAAGGAACCTCCGGGCCTCAACCCCCATGGTTTCAGAGCAGCACCACTTCTCAGGGACCAGCTTATCTCCCCGTGAAGCAGGTGACACAGCCTGTGGCGAAGGCAGCGGCTCCTGAAAAACAGCACTGCAGGCAACCGGCAGATGTGGCTTGGCATCGAACTGAGGCAAATCCTGGTTGGTTTGGTACTGTGTTATTCCAGGCTGGGCCCAAATACTCACTATTACCTCACAATGATCTCCACAAAAGCCTTCTCAGGCTCATGCTTTTGGCTTAAACAACCTTTATCTGCTCTTCTGTACCATGAAGCTGAAAGCACATTCTAATAAAAACAGGGTGAATTCTTCCCAGGCGTTTTTGTAACATGGTCTTTCATCGACAGGTAAGTCCTTTGCTTTCTCTGAGACGGCACTGAACTTTGCAACAGCGACAGCAATGAAACAGTAGCCTGTAAATGACCAGGTTTCCTCCGTAACGATAGTGAGGTAGGAAGACTAGCAGTTAGAGAGACCAGGAGGAAAGAGGAAAAGTCCTCATTCTCTGCTCCCGTGCCTTCCCTGATGGGGCTCATGCTGACTTGCCCAAAATAGCCACAAAGTAGTGAACGCAGGTGCTACTGACAGGGTAGCTCTACTGACATGAGAGGGAGGAGAGGCTGAAAAAGAAACCTTGCAAACTGGGCTGAGATTGTGGACATCATTCAGAAGATGCTCAACCAGAGCAGAAGACAGAGAACATGCTCATGGAAATATTTTCTGCAGCTAGGTCCTTTCACTGGCTCAGTCCATATGGTTGTGACAACCTAATTTTCTTATGACAGTCACTGCCTAGCCATGTTTTGTCACTGCCCCAATGTCTCCTACACCTTTCACCTCAGCAAAATCATCCTGCCAGGCAACAGTTTTTGATTTGTTTGGTGAGGATTGCTTCTTTTTGTCATTGGAGTTTAAGGTAATAAATGACCTTTCAGGCCTCTTCATTTGTCAGTTTCTCCTCTTTTCTCCTAAAAGACCGGGTCAAATGGGAATGCTCAGATCTGGATAAAGACACTGAACGGACCTGACTCTGAGATGTCTGTGTTCTGGCAAAGTGTCCCATGACAGCTAACACGCAAGCAGGGCTTGACGTGTACAGTGTGGAGGTAACAGAGCAAGAACTGAAAGCCGAAGCTGACAGCATCCTGAATAGACTTGGATGTTCAGTCACAGCTTGAGCCCCCCATGGCTCACCTCTTCTTGGTGTAGCTCTAGCCAACAGCTCTTCAGCGAAGATACAGCCGATGCCACCAACAGGAGCATCGCTATACCTGCATTCCTGCTTGGCTGGCAGAGCTGCGGCAGTTTGGGCTGCAACAATTTCGAAGTCCTTGTTGCTGCCACTACGCCGGGAGACCACCAAATTTCTTGGAGGCTTGGCCTCACCGGGGCCCGCGTGGAGGGTGCGTGGGGAGTGCCTCTCTCCAGAAGGACCTGCGCTGAGGGCTCAGGTGCTGCTAGGGGTGGGCGAGCACCTGGCAACAGTCCAGAGGCTTTCTGGGCCACATAGTCTCTTTCTGCAACTAGTAATATTGGCAAACAAGTTGGGTTTGGGGTTTTGTTTTTTTTTTCTGTTCCAGTTGGCTTTCAAAAAAAGTATGCTTTTCAGTCCTTCAACTTGCTGAATGTGGTTTTGGTTAAGTATTCAAAGATAGTTAATGGAGTCGTTTTAAGAAAAAGGCTTTGACGCTATTATTTTATCGTATTTCTCCTTTCTTTGAAGCCTTAAACAAATGCCCTGCTTTGTTTAAGCATTTGCAGGGCGTTTTTGATTGACATTTACAGTAATGGCTTAATCTAAAAATATTTATAAAAGCAAAAAAAGTGGAAAATACCGTTTGAATGATAGGAACCAAAGTAGCTAAAACAGTTCCGCATTGCAACATTCCCACTCTGTTCCCCGTTCAAACACTTAGTTCAGTGTGTTGATTCTCTAGTTGTAACCTGAACTTGAATTTACTTCTTTTAAAGCACCATGTTTTTCTTCAAAGACTTTTCTTTTTCTGGTGATTGATCATCTTGTACATTTTTTCTTTCCTTTGCGGTAGACTGTGCCGTAAGCTAGTCAGATCCATGTGTTTGCCTGTTCTCGCAATGGCCTCATCCCCCTTGCAAATACTGTTAATGCGTCTGTACCAGAAAAGGGTTTTTTTTCCTTTTAACACATACGGTCTCGCTGTGCTGAGGATAGGCAGTGGAAAGGAAAATTTATTCCAGAAAAATCATAAACATGCTGCTGCTTTTTGGTTTTTTCAGGTGTGTCATGCTGAGCTGAAAAATTCTGAAAGTGGAAAAATATACTCCCAGTGAGGGAATATAACCAAGTTTTAGTTGAGTGATCAAATAGAAAAAGGAAGAGGATTCCCTTTCTCTTCTTAGGCTATTCTGGGCCTAGAGATAAATAAGGTGAGAGCTGGTACTTTACCGTACATAGCAGCCATCCAGAGCCACAAAAATTAAGTTAAAATCTCTCAGGGCTGGAAGATGTAAGAGGAGCTATGGTAACGCCTACCTAAAAGAGACTGGGGAGGGGGTGGCTGTGTGGTGTGTGTCTGCCTCGGAAGTCTGCAAATCTTAAATAACATGCCTCAGTATTTCCTAGCTGCCTTCCCTTTCTCCTTCTGTAAATGTAATTTAGGAGTCAGCTTCCCATATTAAGTGCTTTTGGTTCATGAAGGAAGGGAACATTTTGCAAAGGCTCTTTCTCTTAAATTGTTCAGACTAAGAAAAGCCCAACTTATTTTGCTGTGCAAAACTTTTCGGTAAAATCGGCAAAAGGTAAAAGTGAAAATCTGTGCCACACTCACACATATATACACATATATATTTAAATCCTCTCCCTCTATCTCCTTCTCTCTCTTTTTTTTTTTTTTTTTCCTTCTCAAAAATCCGCCCAGTGAAAAAAAGGTAAGGGCCAAGAAATGAATGGACTTAATTCCCAAAAAAGCAGTCTAGGACAAGCTGCCGATAATTATAATGAGATGGATTCATGTATGCTTCCTGAAGCCCTTCACAGACTGAGACCCTCTAAGAGATGTGTAATTTGACCCTGACGCCAAGATGAAGGTGAAATGGGAAGAAAAGAACTCTGCCAATGTTGCCAGCACTCCCACAGTCTCCTGGGTCTCACCTTTAGGATTTTACTTCCCTGGTCTGCTAAAAAAAATGTGATCAGAGTAGGCAGAGGAGAAGGCCCTGGACAGTGTCACCACGTCTGCCACTTTTAGCCTCGTTCCAACATCTCCTGACATGCAGTGGATGATACTTCTGCTCTCCCCTGTCCTTCACAACGCTTTTTCAGTCCACATTTCTGTATCTTGACTTCACGTTTACAAGGCATCTGTGATTACTGGCCAAAGCAATTTCTCTGGCTATATGGCTACTAAGCTTAGGGGCAGTGTGCAAGTACAGTAAATTCTCGGCCAGCCTGGTGCTGCTGTATGTTTCCCACTTCCCAAAGTGCCTGTCCATACCGTGTGTGTGCCACCAGCAGGAAGCAGTGTGAGAGTCCAGCATCAGAAACGGAAGGTGCACTTTCCTCCTTCATCGGTCTTCCTTTCCCTATTCAATGTGTGGCTTCTCTTTGAAGAAAGAAGTTTGTATATAAAATAACAGCAAGGTCCCTCATGACTAACTCCCCTAGAATAATGGATCTTAACTGTTGCTAATGTTGTCTGTGGTATATTTTCTCCCTAAAATGAAAGAGAATGAGGGATCTTCTTATCCTTACATTTTTTTAGTGCTTGAACAGTTTCTCCTTCTCTTTAACAAAAGCTATGAAGATTTTTAATGGTGGCTATTGCCATGGCACCAAGCTGTCTCAGGTCTTGAAATCTCAAATCATGTTTATCTGTTCATGTAATGCCGAGCATTTTAATCAAAATGTACACATAGAGAAAACACTCTCCCACCAGTGGAAAAACTCACCACAGAGATGTGGCCCCTGTGTGACCCCCTCAGCTTGTTCCAAAGCAAATCTTCCAAATAATTCCCGCTTAAGCCCAGTTAGCAAAACAGTGGGTCTCCGTGGCCCCTCTTCCAGCTCAGCTGTCAGTACCTGGGAACCCATCCCTCTTATCCAGCGCTTTGATATTACACTTTCGACCAACACTTGTGAGATAGGCTAGCCTCAAGCTATGCTTTCCATGATCCTTTCGTGGTTTTCACTCATCCTGTTCATGTCCAGAGGATCAGGGCACAGCCTCATAAAGGAACGGTGAAAGGGTCCTCGATATCTTGTGAGCATGGGGCACACATATAGAGGACGAGTTGGTAGGGACATCTGTCCGCAGAACAAGGCAGGAGGAAGAGGAAACTGTGTTGGGATATCTCCGCAGGGGTATAAGATACAGAGAGAGCAGGTGATGGATTTTGGCAGGTGTGGAGGAAAGTTAAGAGGTTCCTTGGTTGCAGTAAATGCAGAGAAAGCCTGTCTTAGGGGGCTTATAGGCCCCGGAGCGTCAAACCTTACCGACTCTGACATATCTAGACCGGGAGAAGAATGCAGTGTGCTCCTTTACCAGTCACCGGCTCTGGTATCTGGGATTCCACCAGCCCAAATGTGCCAGGAATTAAGTCTCCCCAAACAAACAGAGATAACATAGCAGAGCTCTGATCAAGGGACTGATATCAAAGGAGCAAATCTCTCAGCCCCAGGGATGAATCATCAGAGCAGCTTGTTCCAAGCTTTTCTCCTCCTTTCAAATATCAGGTTCAATTGCAGCAACAGCAGCACAAAAGGCTTCGTCATCCTAGGTGCTGCAAAGGCAGGGAAAACACAACCAGGAGGAATGGAATTCACAGGTGATACAAGGCTGGGAGGGTGTCGCAAATACCACAGAGAACAAAGAAGTAATGCAAAAGTAACCTATCTTGCTTGGGAAGGGAGGAAGAAGGAAAGATGGGGGCCAGTCGTGCACCTGGGGAGAAAGAATCTGAAAGGTAAGTAATCAAAGGGAGATGTCTAGAAGACACAGCATGAAGAAGAAAAAAAAAAGGATAGGCAAAAGAGATGCATGTTTGCCAGCCAAGGCATAGGAAATTCAAGCAACAGCAGTACTATTTTGCAGGCATGCAAGCACTTGACAAAGATCCGTACAATCTCATTTTCATGGATGGGGAAACTGAGGCACCACATGGGCTCAGTAAAGGGCCTGTTATTGTGACATCTTGGGTAGACAGAAACACCAGGTTGTCACTGCAGAAAACTTTAGATCTAAAGGGCAGTACTATGCACTGTTATGGTGAGATTACACTAAGAAGGTTACATTCTGGTTTGTGTGCCCTGCAAAAGGAGGGGGATGAGGAGGAGATGGAAGCACCAGGGAAGAGCAGCAGGTTCGGGAGTGTTGTAAAACACAGCTTCTTTCTGCCAAGCGAGTATCAAACCAGAATTGCAGCATCTCATCCTCTCTGCTCCTCAGCAATCTATGGATCTAATCTCTGTTTACACACAGGGGGAGATCTGTCTCGTCTGAAGACATTCCTGTTGCCAGCTCCGCTCAAGTTGCCCTTCCCACAGGGCAGGTGAGGACAGGTGGAAAGGGCCGAACAGGCAGACACAATGCCAGAGACAGGACTTTGATGAAAGTAAATAAGATTTTGTGTTCTTCACAGTCATCTCACCTGTGTATGTACCAGCCCACCCTGGAACAGACGCGAGCCAGAGGGCCGAGCCAGGACTGGTCCTCTGCCTCGTCACCATCAGTAACAGTTCTGTTGGATGATGGTCCAGCAGGCTTTACTGTGGCAGCAGTCACATCATTGCTGGATCTTAATAAACCATGTTGATAACGGGGCTGGTTCCCCCATGAGCTGTGTGAGCTCTGCAGGGCAAACAGGAGCGAGACTGTCAACTCTGTAGAAAAATCAGTTGATTCCCCGAAGCCTGTAGCTGTGGCTCAGGTGCACACCAGGAGCCGCAGAAGTGCTTCTGTGCCGTAGTCTGTTCTGGGTTGTGGTTTGGAGTTTGGGGTTTTGTGGGGGAGGGGGGAGGGAAGGGGTTGCATGTTTTATGAGGTGGTAGTATGGCATTCATATTTCAGAGTAGCCCTGTGCTTTGGCATGTCAAGATTTACCTCTATGAGATATCAGTTGCTCTAAAAAACAATATTACTGATAATTACATTGCAGATGAATCTAAGCTTTGCAAGGAGAATTGGAGGCTGGGAGTGGATGACAACATCTATATGGACTATTTGCTAAGGCTGAGGCACCCGGGAAACATACGTGCTGCTAGTGTGTTGCCACATCATAACCAGCCATGTTTCCATGCCACGGACAGGGTAACACAGAGTCAGCACCCTCCAGTAAGAGTGCGCTTGATATCTGGTGTTTCCCTTGGCCCCTGCGTACTAGCAGGAATGAGAGGTCTCAGGAGTGAGGAAGCAATTAATGGCCCAAAGGTAATCAGTTTTGGGGAGGTAATGTCAACTCATTGGGAAAACAACAGAGAGAGTGGGTGGCTGGTGGCCTCTGGAAACCTCTGCGTGAAAAAAAGCAGGAGAACTTTTTTAAAAGGTTGTGATATTCTTTTGGGACCCTGGTGAAGAAATACCGTCTGCTCACAGTAGAAGAGGCACGTAGCAAAAGTCGCCTGGCCTCACCACAGAAAGCAGAGCCCTCGGGTTTCTCCCAGCCTCAGGCTTGGGGTCTTTACCAGAGTGGCCCCCGAGGAGCTGTGGGCTGCAGAGCCACCTGGGTGGCAGAGCCACACAAAGAGCTGCAGGGCGAGCACAGCACGAACCTCCGCCTCCCACAGCAGCCCTGCTGGCCTCCCTGCCGCACCTCTCCCTCTCCAGCACAGCAGAAGCCATCGTGAGGTGACCTTGCGCTAGGGCAGGGCTTGTAGTATGCAAGGATGGCAGTAGGAGCATCCACTGGGCCATGGTCCCTGTGAGACGAGGCTTTGGCTTGTATTTAAGCTCAGCAGGTCCCCTGTGTCATGCAGAGTTTGGGATGGGATTAATGCAAGTTTAGTCACTGCCCAGGAGAACGTGCCTCAAACCTCCCCACCCTCCCCCAAAGCTTTGCCCACAGGGTTATACCTCTTGAAGAGAACCTGAGGCAGGAGAAGGAGAGCAGCATGAAGCAGGGCTTAAAGAACAGCTCTTTAAGGGGTGATGGGGAATAGCAAAGGGGAAGCAGAGAAGTGGGGAAGAGCAGGAGGAATGGGCTGAAACATCAGGGAAAATGCAGAGAGAATCCCAAAAGTGTGAAGGAGTGTAATACCAGGTCACCCTCAGTTCTGTATACAGGCACACCCTGCAACATGCGACATGAGGCAGAAGGAGCTATAGAAGAAATGGCACCAATGAGAAAGCAGTGGGAAAATGACCTGTGGTAGAATGAAGAACCAAGTGAGGTTCAGGGGCGCAAGAAAGGCCTTGAGGTATGAAAGAAATCCCAGAGCTGGCCAGGTAAAGCAAGCTTCTCTCCATCCACACTTTCAGTCTACCCATCTCTGTCCTTCCCGAGGCTGAGAGGAGACGTCGGCCTGGTGAAAGTGGGCAGTGATTGTCCCAAAGGTGTAGTGGTCCCTAGTTGAGGGCATGCACAAGTATAGGTTCAGAGACAGATATATCAGAGAGCCTGTGAGGAGCGAGAAGATCCACTATGAGATGGAAAGAGGCGAGGAGTTTAGTGAAATACTAGCTGCTTCCAAGGCCCTGGGAGATCACGGAAAGGAGACGAAGGGCCCCACCAAGGAGCACGCATTGTGTTCAACTTAGAGTGACTCCGGTGGTGCTTGTGGGACTGGAGAAAAGAGCCGGCTCCACTGAACGGAAGAAGAGCCTCTACCAAGCTCACTGTGCTGTTTTGCCCCTTTTCTTATGGTAGCTGGGCCTCTGATGTGAATCAAAGGCAAACTCCAGGCTCGGCAGGGATTTTATGGCCACCTTACCCCAGGGAGCCCCCAGGGTGTGGTATGGGGGCTAGGTCACACTGGAGCCGGGTGAAAATCTTGATTCTCTCTGCTGCCTGTGTGTATGGCTGTACAATTGCACTGATTCAGCTTCTGAATTACTTTCCCCTGCAGGAGAATGGAGGATGCAAGCTGTGACCAAGGCCCTCAGAAGGCCTCCCTAGGGCTGGCTGGGTGTGTGGACACTTTGCACCTTTTTATTACACCCCTGGGGAGAATCAAGCATACTGTATGTGTGCAACCGAAGTGCTCACAACCACAGACCACATATCAGATATGTGATCGTCATGGCTACGCTTTGTCAGGGCCCTGTCTTGCACTACCTAACACAGTTAAGAATCTACATTTGCTTTGTGTTTATGGAAAGGCTGCTTCTATTATGCTACTCCGCTAACTTGGGTCTAGCTGAGCCAGCTGTATTTTGCATGCCCATCAGTTCTTCCTGGTTGTGGCACTTAAAAGGTCCTGAGTATTTATCATTTTGCCCTGCAACCTTTATGCAGGTAGCTCTGAATGGCAGCTGACAATAAATTCCAGCAGTTGATAGTTTGTGAAAAGTGTGTGGTATGGTCATGTTTCTCGTTGGTTTCACGTGAAAAAACTCATTCTGCAGACAACCAGGAGTCCTAATTTCTAGTCTGCAGGATGTGAGTAACTTTCTGCAGAGACTGATTGCTCATATCCTGTGGGGCAGTTGTAATCTAACCTACGTGCACGGTAAGATATAGTCTTGAAGGTGTTGCTTTCATAACACAGTGAAAATATAGCTATAGTGTGCTTAGTGGAAATTTTCAAAGGCCACCCATAGAATCAAAGAATATATTGGGTTGGAAGGGACCTTTAAAGGCCATCTAGTCCAACCCCCCTGCAGTAAGCAGGGGCATCTTCAACTAGATCAGGTTGCTCAGAGCCTCATCCAGCCTGGCCTTGAATGTCTCGAGGGACGGGGCCTCCACCACCTCTCTGAGCAACCTGTGCCAGTGTTTCACCATGATCTCCCATGGCACCCAGCTCCCTTGTTGGTGGTGGTTGTTAAAATTCGACTGTGCTGAATTTATCAAATCAAGTACAATGTCTGGGGGAATGTGATGCAACTATATAGCTGAAAAACTGCTGTGAAGTAGCTGGAGACAGGAACAGGACAGGTCCTTTAGGAAGCCCCCACTTAAAAAGAACCACAGCCAAGAAATATGTGTGCAGAAACACAGTTAGGATCCTGTGGAAGGACCCAGACAATATTTGTCCTTCTCTCTCTCCAGCAGTGACCGTCAACCCAAGTGTAGCTCTGCGCTTTTGTTTGACGATGTCAAGATTTCATTTAGGTGGGCATGAACTTTGCTCACTGACTTCCCTACGGCCACCACTTTGTTCCTGAAAATATTCAGGTGCAAGGAGGGGAAGTGGTTTGCTCAGGATCACTCAGATGGTCAGCAGAACGAAATGCGAGCTTCTCGGCTCGATGCCCCTGCTTTGACCAGGAGATGGCACTGCCAGCTTTTCTGCCTGAAGCTGGCGAGCTTTTTGCGCAACCACACATCCCGGCCAGCAGTTCCAGTTCGACCCCTGCATGCCAAGCACCACCCCGTGATAAGACCTGGGTGATCTACCTTGTTCTGTTTGCTTGACTTTCACCCAGATTGTCCCTTCATCCAATGAGGTTGCTCAGGAAGAAAAAGTAGACTGGCACAACGTTTTGCTGCACCCAAAATACCCAGCCACCACTCCTCTACTATCTATGTCGGCCCCCTCCCTGTCCCTGTTTTCCCCTGCCTCTCATCACAGACCTGTCAGAAGAAGCGCGTAGATGCTCCAAACAAGTGCTGTGGCATGTAGTATTGCTGTCTGCTTTTAACCAGCAGGCTCAGCGCTGCGCTTGCGTATCCAATATATCTGCAAGCACACCGATGTTTCCCCACCCTTCTCGTCAACTGCTGTCAAGGTCTGCTTTAGTCACAGGACTACAAGGCAAAGAGCACACAACCTCCTCTTTCTACCTGATGAAACATTATATCCCACCAGGGTACCCCTTACTCCAAAGCTGTCTGCATTTTTTTTGTTGATTCCCACCACCTCAGTATGCCCGGCAACCATCTCTTTGTATCCACAGAACACTGTTGGATGGGCATGAAAGAACTGTTTTGGATGGCACGTGGTGACATAAAGACAAAGACTGCTGGGCAGCAGCAAGTGCTGAGCTGCGCATTCTCGGAGGATATAGGCTAGAGTTTATTTACGTCCTCTGCCTGCTCCCAATCCGCCTTGCAGTCATGACCGCATGACTAAAAAGTGGGGTCTCCTGCTGAGACGCTAGATAACGCTGCCTGGCAGCCACTCCATCTCACTTCGTTCAGCTCCCCTCACAGCCACACCACCTTCAAGGAGTCTGCCATACGAGGTCTTCCCAATCACTTCTGCCTTCAGAGACCTGACCGCTCTTCGCCACATACTTCTTCCCTCTCCTTACCATACAGGTTCCTCCTGTCTCCTGGTTTTAACTGCTAGACACACTGCCAGCAAGTGACATGTTCTGGGTATATGATAACCCTCTTGGCTAGTTCACTACGCAACCACCTCCTGCGTGCTCTAGGACTCTGCTCTGGAGTCCCTCACTGTCTCTGCAGGCCTTCTGCTGCACCATCTCTCACTACTTCACTCCATTCCGTCCTTCCTTGGCTTCCTCTTGTTGTGTGCCCTAAACATCACCCTCGACTTCAATCCAAGTCTGATGCGCCAGCTCCTCACTGCCTCTCTGAGCCTGCTGTATTCTTTTGACTGCTCTGAGACAGCGGAAAGTACTCGCTGGGCTTTGGGAATGCATTATCCTTCAGCACAGACAGCCTCCCTTTTGTCCACATTCACATAGCACCCGGGAAGGCAGGCATGCAACTGTTTCTGTCCCAGGAATCTGTAGTTCTGCTTGTGCCATCAGCCTCCCTTCCACTGATTTGCAGCATCCGAGAGTTGTAAAAAGACACAGCATCAGCAGCTGTTTGGCCTGGCCCAGGATCTTGGAATGAGGAGTGAAAGACAGCATTTTCAAACCATTTTGTTTTGCAGAGAGTCTGGGAATTCGGATGAAAACTATCCTGGTTAAGGAAGGAGTTTCACAATGAATTCAAATGCAAAAATCGTGTATGCAAGAGGCGGAAAAAAGGATACGGAGGCTATGGAGGAGGAGGACAGAAGCGCTGCTTGGGTACTGAAGGACAAAATTGGAAAGGCCAGTCGGAGCCCAGCTGGAGCAAAAACTTGCATGTAGAACAGGTGACAAGAGGGATTCTGTAATTATCCTAGTAGCCAGTCTAGGGAAAATACAGGTCTGCTGAGAAATGGGGGACAAACTAGTGATGGACCCCTCAGTCTTAGCAGCGGCTGCGGTACTCAAAGCCTTCCTTGCAACAGTCTGTAGAAGCAAAGCCTGCTCCCAGATCTCAAAACTTATCATAAGGGTTTGGAAATCTGAGGGACAGCTAGGAGTAGGGCAGCGAGAGGCTCAGTACTACTTAGAGAGGCTGGAGATGTCACAATGCATGGGGTTGGATAGGATACACTACAAGGGTGCTGGGATACATCCAAAGCTGCAGAAAGACGTGCCTGACGTGATTATGAGACTGCAGTCTTTCATCTGTCATCCCTGACAACTGGAAAAAGGGTATCACTGTGGCCAACTGTATGGAAAGCAAACGGGACGGTTCGGGAACTCCAGACCAGCCATCCTTACCTCAGTACTATATCCTCTTGGCACCCAGTGCCAAATGTGCAACGGGCAAGACTGTAATCGGGAAAGGTTGATACTGGTTTACCAAGGGCAAAACACCTGCCTTTGAAAATGAAAGGACTGGGAATACGGATTAGGGGAGAACGGTTGATGTAACATACTTTGACACTGTAGGTACTGTCTCACACAGCGTACTCCTTTGGAAGGAGAGGCAGGTATGGCAGCAAACCACTATACTCAGCATACTGGGAAATGGGAAAATGTAAAATATCCCAGTGAAGGTGAATGACACCACCAATAGAATAGTTCTTCCTAATTCCATGCTGGTGCCCTGGCAATGTGACGTGGCCCAAAGAGTTCCCTGAGCAACCCATCACGCTCTTCAACAGCTTTCTACACAGGGTAGAATACATCGGAAAGACTAAGCATAACACCTAGACGAGATGATTGTCCATTAAAATGTTCTATAGCACCAGAGGCAGAGGGAAAGCTAAATAGACTACACAATGCCATAACCAACTGACCAAATATTAGCAGATTTCCCCAAACTTTTTAATGAGCAGTGTCTGGAAATGGAAGAAGCATGCCACGTCTATTGCCACCACATAATTCTGATGTTCATCCACTAAATGTTGTTTTTCTTGACCATGTAATTTGTAGAGATGCATTTGTCCATGAAATACTTGGCAGCTCCCTGAGGCCAGGGGATATGTCAATGGAGAATTCACAGCCAGGGAGACAGCATGAGGAGGAAAGGCTTCACACTAGGCTCAGCTCGTTCATAATGGTCACTGTTGGAAAAATCCAACAGTGCCTGTATCTAGGCATAAGCTGTTGGGTCCACTAACCTGTTCTGGTAAAGTGATGGAACAACCAGCAGGATGCTTTAATGCAGAAGGCAGGAACTAAGATAGCAGGCCATACAGGTCGACTAGCATTTTTCTGTGTATTGGGGTGTGGAACAGGCTAGAGCAATACTAGAAGAGGTGGGTCAGAAACTGTGAGGTAGAAGGGCAAAGTGCCGCATTCCAATATATGCAGGTCAGTATGGATCTGGAATGGCTGGAGACAGGACCCCATAGTAGCTACTGGTCCTTTTTCTGACGCACATGGTGGTGCTTCAGAGAATAAGGTGTTGTTGTTTCCTTACAGCAAAGAAGCCCTATGTTCAGATTTCTGTCCCAGTCCACTAAGAATGAGGAGCTGGCATTAATGGCACAGACAGGAAATATGGAAAAGAGGGATCTTATGGCTCCTGATTATAGGGTGATCAAGGTAGAATGGAAAACCCTGGGTAGCAGGACTATTTTGGAGGAACAGTTGATTTTAAAGGGCAAATAGGAAGAAGGAGACAGAGCAGGGTGATGAGAAAACCTTCTTCAGTGTTGAGTCTTCCCCAAAATTCACTCATAAAAAGCCACTACCTGTCCCTCTTACGCTTCCCTTCCAGAGACACCATTTTTCTTCACGATCAGCACAGACCCAGCTGCTAAGGACTCATGTACAGTCCTTCCTCACCCCCCGAGACACTGCTCCTTCTCTGCCCATGAGACTACTGGTCACAACACAGCCTGCTACAGCAGTTAACGCTGACAGTGCCGTGTTGGCACTGGGGCTGGGAGGAATGGTAATGGGCCACATGCAGCTTTCAGTGTGACTGAGTCCTCTATTTTCTTGTCTACCTTCACCAAGAGGACACCATCACCTCTCAGTCTCCAGAGTCCTGAAAGAAAACAGATTAAAACAGTTCTGAGGGTTTCATACCTGTCTGTCAAGGTTTCAATGTGAACCAAGGGGGCAGACAGGGGGACATAAATTCAGATGATGTAATTTCAAAACCGGGAGAGATAGGAAGTCCAGTTTAAACACAGAAACATCTTCTATCCCAACTACCTTGGCCTGCACTTTTAATACCTGACCAAGTAATCAAATACACCGCATGTGTGCAACCAAAGTGTTCACACCCACAAACCACACATCAGATAACTTTTTATCTCAGAAGAAAGACGTGGCCTCTAATATGAGTCTAAACGAGGTTTTGCAGAGTTGGTGGGAAGCCACTTCAAACATGGTTTTCATGGCTACGCTCCAAAACCTTCCTGGGAGCACCCATTTCTGAGAGCCGGGGAGCCGGGGACGTGTCACCTTTGGCTCCCAGAACTCCCCAGTCAGGCGGCACCTCCCGCAGCCCTTTGCACTGGCACCAGGCACAGCGCAGCCCCCTTCCCTTGGGCCCCTTTTCACCACCTTGCCCTTCCACGTCAGGCGATGTAAGGGGATGACGACCCACAAGCTGTGATACGCCTCTGCAGCGTTCCTGGCGTTGGGGCCACAAGCACAAGCAAATACTCGGGGCGCCTGCGCCTCCGGTGCACGTCCCTCCTTTAAGGCTTCCCATGAGCTTCAGATTTTCTCACTCTCTGCTTTTAAAGTGTTATTAACTCGGCCTGGCCCTTCCTTCAGCAGGAGGAAAAAAGGTTAAGTCCCAGTCAAGGGGAAAAAAAAAAAAAAAGCAGCTGTCTCTTCCTGAGCCACCGCAGTGCAGGGAATCTTTGCTAAAGCTGAATTTCTAGCCAGCCCTAGCACCTGTGCTTGGGCTGCTCTGTCCTCACACCCACAGCCGGTCAGGGGCTGCACTTTCCATACCCAAGAAAAAATGTATCTCTCTCTTTACTTCTTCTTTTTCCTTCTTCTTCTTTTCTTTTTTCTTTTTTTTTTTTTTTTTTTTTTTNNNTTTTTTTCCCCGTTTAGCTTCAATTACACTTGGAAGAAGAAATCAGACTTGCTCACGCCACAAAATCGCCCTAGATGATGCATGTGGAAACACTGAAGCCTGCCACTAATACCATGGTTTCCATTTTCGTTGCTGTTATTCTGCCCAAAGCATTACAACGTACACGATTAGCTGTGGGCTATGTATGGCCAGTGTGAATACTCTTCTTGCATGAGAATGGGAAAAAAGTCAGCACGAGAAAAAAGGTCGAAGAGTAAAAGCGGCGTGATGCCGCTCCATCGCCCCCCAAGAGCTCTGCCTGTGGCGTGAGCTAAGGAAGCTGGAAAGCATTTCTGTCAGGGCTTCCGCACTGACAGTTCTTCTGAGATGGCCGAGCCCCTGCGGGTTGCAGTGCAGTGGGGGGTATCTCTCCAAAGTTGGCTTTGCTGACATTTGTCTTGGCCAGTTCTGTTTGTCAGGGCCCTGTCTTGCACTACCTAACACAGTTAAGAATCTACATTTGCTTTGTGTTTATGGAAAGGCTGCTTCTATTATGCTACTCCGCTAACTTGGGTCTAGCTGAGCCAGCTGTATTTTGCATGCCCATCAGTTCTTCCCCGGCTGTGGCATTTAATAGGCGTTTTTAATGCCTTCCCGCAAGCAAGTAGAATCCCAGCTTTGTGGACCAAGAGGTGAGGTCCCAGTGCTAGGAAGACTGTAGCTCCAAAATAGCTATTTGCTTCAGCTACAAAGTTTCCTGTGGGCATTCATGGTGGAAAGTATACCCCTACTTCCCTTTTCCTCAAGAACATCAGCCTCTTGCCTATGAGTCATAAGCTTCCAGAGTCCTATGAGGCTTCGTGTTATTTCGCACGCAGCTCAAGAGCCTCTACTTTGGTGCTATGGCTGTCGCCTTTCTACTGCACGTTCTCTTCTATCTTTTTCTTTCCCACTCTCTCACAGGGTCCTGTCAGAGTTCATACTCATCTCTCTCAGGCCCTCTTCCACCTTCTCACACTTACGAACGTCCCACCTTCCTTCCAGATGTCAGGGGTTTTTTAGCTTGCATCTCATTCCTCCTTTCCTTGGAAATCAGCAACCCCCCGTCGTCTTTTTACTGGTTGCTTCAGTACATCCTCATAACCTTCACTGTTTCCCTTCCGTATTCAGTCTCCTGCGGGCTCTTCCATACACCATAAATTTCTCCAGCCATAGTGCTGCAGCAATATCTCTCCACACCTTCACCACTGCTCCCAGCTTTCATCTTCTCCTGGCTCTGCATCCCTATGCCTTCCTCAGTGGAAAATTGTTCTGGTGATGCTATCCTAAAACTTGTTGACTCCTTAGGTCATAGACTTGCATCACAGACTTGCATCACAGACTAGATTAAAAGCAGAGCTATGAGGCCAAGACGTGTCACTGAGAGCTTTGATCCATATCAGAGAGAGCACTTTGAAAGAAATAAGTAAAGCAGAGGGGAGCAAACATAGTCCAGACCCCAAAGTATTTAATGTATGAATACAAGTGAAAAACAAGATAATATTCAGTCCAGGTGACAACAGCAGTTGGTCACAGGAATATAAAGAAAGCAATAAATTGATGAGCACTTGATGGCAAATTTGTTCATGATGGAGAAGAAAACGGGATGAAGGAAAGACCAGAGCAGAAATGAAAGACTGGGTGATGTTTGGTCAGGTTGATCATTGCACAAGTGACCGGTTACTTGTTGAGCACATCATCTGCAGTGGTCCCACACTGCATGCCACAGTGACTGGTGCACCAGTGTGACTGCCTGACACAAATTCATGTGACCATTTGCTAAACAAGAAATGGTTGTGCAATGCAAGCAGAAAACAGACTTAACAGGTCAGTCATGTGTCTATCAGATACGCTGAAGCTGTCTCACGGTGCGGGAAAAGACAATCCTGTAAGCACTGTGTCTTCTAGTGGGATATAGATAGCACAGAAACAAGGTTCACCACAGCAAGTGAATAGTTTTAAAAGTTACACAGCCTGCCTCCACTAGATATGGCATACTTTTAAGTAGCACCAATTAAATTGTCTTAGCAATATATATTTTAGGAAACAAAACCATTTTCTTCCTAGTTTAAGCAAGCCTGATTTCCCTGAGTGCTCTCTCCTCCCAGCAGCACGCTATGAAGACAACTGCCTCTTGTCTGGTGTCTCACGTTGTAAAGACGGGGCCAGGCTAAAGCCTAAGCATGACAGACCAGAGCCACATACCCCGGGTTTCCCAGAAAGCATCTCACCTCTCTTCAAAGAGTCCTCAAAGTGAAGCCCATTTCAGGGCCAGTCAGGGATAGGATGCAGAGACTCGGAGTGTCCTACATCCCACCAGCGGTGGTACTTCACCAGCTCTGAGGACACCCAAGAAGTAATGTGGCAGTATTAACAGGAAAAAAAGCCCATGGCGGCTAAACCTTGAATTCATACGCTGGTCCGGGGACCAGTTTGATTTTCAGAGGCCTGTGCAATGCTTTGAAGGTGTCTGCAGTGCCACTTGCACGCAGCAAGCCAGAACAAAGGTCCGTGGGTAGTCTCAGAGACATACCTGTCCAAGCCAGCTCTGCCACCCCGCTCAGAGTTGAATGACATTTTTGTGTGGGATTGTGGTGGCCGCAAGAACCGCCTACATGCTCGTTTGAATGTAATTAACAGTTTCAACTGAAACAACCCGTCTTAAAGCATTCAAACCACTTAATTGCAAACAGTTTTTTCTTTTGAAGCTTCCTTACCATTTTCAGAAATAAAGTAACCACATCTAAAACACTCATTCCCCAGACAAGAGTCTATCACAAAAAGACACAAATGTGGGGCTCAGTGCATCACATGCTTTGGCCCTGAACTATTTCGTGCTCTGGTTCCCATTTTGATAAGAAAATGGAAACGTTAAGTTTGACCTAGGTACGTCAATGAGTTCAGATGGCTGGGGTTTATTGTTTTCTTTTCAGCTCAGCCAGAGAGCTGTAGAAGAGTCATACACCAGAGTGCTCCCGGCTCTTAAACTCGTTGCATAGCAAACTCTGCGCAACTGAGGCAGCAGCTAGGAACACGCAGCAGTCGGTAACGTCAGCTTTCAGAAAGCCTGGCTCTGTGTTATGTTGAGCTTTTTCAGACTATGCCTTATCCCCTACTGTTTCCTCGTTGCTTTGCGCAGCCCGCTGACTCTCGAGAGTTGTAGCAGCCTGACTCTTCCTCTGACTTCCCTCCATCCTCTCCCTCTTGAAGTATATTTTTGCTCCTTACTTTTTGATGTTCTCAGTTTCTGCCGGTGAAACACCGGTACAGACTCCTTGGGCTTGTAAGATGGCTGTAGGACAGGGAAAGGAATGCACTAGAACAAGAGCTTGCTGCCTCATGGCAAGAGGTGGGTGAAAGAGACCCATGGGTGAGAGGATGCCACAGACCTGCCAGCGGGTCAGGAATGCCACGGCCCGCTCTCTCCAGGCAGTGGGGTTTCCTCTTCACCACCCGGAGCCTTTCAGGCACACAGCACTGAGTGTACACAGGCAAGATTCCTTTGCAGGAATCGTTTGATCATTTGCAGGGGGAAAGGCTTCCCCTTCACGGTAGAGAAGTTGAGAACCACTCTCAGAAGAGGGCAGGGGCAGAAGTCTCAGGTGTTTTAGCTCTGAGCAGGATTCCTAACCTCCAGCCACTTCCCTCTCCCCTCCTGTTACTGAGAAACGCTGGGAAAGGATTCGGATGCAAAGAAAAGGATGTGGGCAAACAAGAGCCAGAGCCGCACATCTCTTTAGTTTAAAATAGGAATAGTAGCAAGGGAATGTATTAAGGTGATAATAATACGTAGAGGCTGAGAGAAACGGTCATTTCCACTAGAATGAAAGAGCAAATCCAGCATGCTAGGTTAGCCAGAGAGGTTGCAGGGCAGCAGCTGGAGACATGCCAGGGTGTAGTCCCAGGCTATGATAAACAGAACAGAGCACCAGATATTTAGTTCTGTAATTTTTATTTTAAAAACAGGAAACAACCACATTAATAAGCATATAAAACCCATCCAAAATATTCACAATGCTGTTACAGAAAACTAAAATAACAAAGAGATACCATGTGAGAAAGACCTACACATTTCGGTCCAAGCCAACACACATCTCTGATGCAAAATATGGAATGCTCCTATGCACAGCTGTAGGGGGAATATAGATGCCCATATAGAAATATGTCTAGAATTGCTGAAGGTTCAAAGGGCACAAAAACCTGTATAATTGAGCCAAAATATGAAAGTTGGGAATAGTCATATATAATACTTCTGAGAATAAATATCTGGCATGGAAGCCCAGTAGAAAGCTGGGGAAAACTGGTTGTAATATGATTGCATTGTGCAAAGCTGGAATATTTCAAATGAAGTCACAGGAAGTATTTCACAGCAGCAAGTTTTACCAATCTTTGCAACTGTTTCTCAGTAGGGAAGGTAGAAACATCACCATTCGTTAGTGAAAATGACAGATACACACCCCCAGAATATACGTCAATGGAAACTTCTCTGACCTGCTCTGAAGCAGTGTGTTGTCAAGAGAGCTTGGGCTATCAATTTTGCTATCATTCCCATCCTTCTGAGCCTTCCTTCCTTTTACCCACCTTGGAATCTGTGGGCCTGCCTCTCTTCTGGGATATCCAGCGATGAACTACAGCACGAGTTTGCAGGTAGACCAGAGTTCAGTCAAGTCCGACAACAGAGGTCTTAGAGCAGCTTAAACTGGACATACTTCTGTGATACCATTAGCTAGCTTGTGCAGCTCTCTCTCCACGGGCTTGGAGTCTCTCGACAGAGCGCTGCAGTCAGTGAAGCAAAGCTCCCAACCCTTGATTCCAATGATACTCTACGTGCTGCTTTTTGCCTTCCTGAACTGAACTGTGCTGGGCAGCAAGGGCAGATGCATATATATTCTCAATTGCCTAGCAGTACAACAAGCAGGGAGACCAATATTTACTGATGTACAATTACCTTCTGCCATATCCCTTTTAACAGAGGCGGGATTACGTAGCTGTACACATCTACACAGCATGCTGCGCACCGCTGGGCATCACATCATGCAGATCCTTTAGGGAAAGCACATGGGACAAAAACATTTGGCCTACAACCAACCAGTGGACTGAGCACTACTGACCTTTCACGCTGCTAAGCTAGCGAGCCCCAGTAGCTCTGGTCTATAGTCCTGCATCTCTACCGTTATGAGCTTACATGCCTTAAGTGACCATGCCTGTATCCAGAAGGGTATTTTATAAGGACAATTGCTAAGAAAATACAGCTTTGGAAAATAATTGTTATCTTCACACACCTGTTAAGTAACAGTCTGCAAATGTCAGACTTTCTGACCTATTAGAATACAGCAGAATGCAGGAAAAGTTACCTTCTGGTTTGCAATCACCACCCTGAATAAGCCCATACAATGTCTAACCGTGACTGAAAATATAAACACCACCCATTTGCTGCAAGACCGCACTTTCCAATCACTTGGGAACAATACCTAAAATCGCCACGTAAAAAAAAAATCCCAAATAACAGAGATTTTGGTGGACAAACAAACATACCTCTTGTCACTAGTACGCAATTATTTGCAGTTCTTTCCAAAGGGCATAAACAATTTAAAGGTGATGTGCATAATTGGCTCTGTTGTACATACCATCCAAAATGCCCCATCTCCTATTTGGTACCACATTTCTCCCTTACAGTCTTATTGCACCTCAAATCTACAGCATCTTTTGTTAGAATAGCTATTTCTCTTAAACATCTTCAATTTCTTTATCTGTACATTTTTGTACACCATTTAAAAAAATAAATATTTACAGTGACATACAAATAAATAAACTTAGGTAAAAGTATGCTTTCAGTCTGTCTATACAAAAAAAAAAAAGAGCAGGAAAAAATATGCATGTAACTTGGTCCCCTTTTTCCTGAGGCTGAAAAAAGTGCACACTGGATAGGAAAAAGCAAGGAGATGGCTTTTTGGTAGGCTTGTTAATGTCCAGTGTAACACCACACACACACACAGAGTAGACTCAAAGGGCCAGGGACTTTAGTGGGTCACTTCAACTCACTACAAAAATAGTCATTAGATTCAAATGTGTAATGGTCACTGCGTGCATAAGTATATTAACCCCAAATAGCAATTAGAAGGTGAGAAAAGCAAAAATATTCCCAGCTCTTCTCTGTTCTCTTGGGTTTTTTTTTTTTGTGACAGGGAAGATGAAAATATTTTTGCAAGTGCCAGGTGCCTTCCAGTACTTGAAAATGGGATCACCCATATCAGATTTGCTTCATGTTGGTAAGCCTGGCAAAACGGGGGAATATGTGGGTGCAAAGAAGAAAATAGCAGCAATTGAGGGGGGAAAAAAAAAATAAAATGTCCCAGTTCTCATGGTTTTCTTTGCTCATTCCTTTAATGACTCTTTAAGGATGTCAGAGTCGAAGGAGTGTGTCATGAATCTCAGGCAGCTTCTTTGTCAGGTTGTACGCTGTTCAGCTCCACCATGGGGTTCTTCTCTACAGGTGATGTGGGGCTGGCTTCTCCTCGCCCTTCAAAGCCCCTGGAGATGTCTTCAAAAGTCCTGCCCTTGGTCTCCGGGACTTTGAAGAATGTGAAGACGAAAAAGATGACCAGGAAAACAAGGAAGATGAGGAAGACATAGGAGCCACATAGTTTCTGCAGGGATGACAAAAGCAGGAAGTTTTAATTTGAAAAGCTCATAGCAAGGTCATTTGCTGTTGACAGGTCTATCACTTTTCTCCAAGAATGCCCTTACTGACTTTTTCTCAACACAACATTGTTTAAGTGAAGTCAAGTTCCTGTGGGTTTCCAAAGTACTTTTATGTTCCTGAGGGTGACCAAAATTGAGGCCTTTAAAGGGAAAGTCTGATGTGCTAATTAAGACGTCTCTTCCAACTATTTGTAAGCTACAAGCAGTTAAGGCAGCAGCATTAACATGCTTGAGTCACAACACTTAACCTTCAGTAACAATCAGAACACAGAACCAGGGCCCTCTGAAGACTGACCAGCCTTCTGCTCAAAGCAGGGACAACTTCAAGGAGAAATCAAGTTAAGTGTCATACAGTCAGGCTTTGAAGTCTCCAAGGACAGAGATTCTACAACCACTCTGGACACCTCTTCCAATGCTGCAGCACTCTCGGTGCTTTGCAAACTATGTCCTTACCTCCGCATAGGGGAAGAGCATTCCCACCAAGAAATTAGAGGTCCAGTTGGAACAACCAGCCACTGCCATGGCTGCAGGCCGCGGGCCCTGGCTGAAGAGTTCTGCCACGATAAACCAGGGAATAGGGCCAGGGCCAATCTCAAAAAGAGCCACAAAGCCAAAAGTGGCAACAATGCTAATGTATCTGATCCACTGCACAATATCCTGCAAGGAAACAAAACACGATCAGCTGCAGTTGGAGACAAACTTAGCACAGCACAATGCCATCTCCAGTGTCGCAACTTTTTCAGCTGCACTGTGAACACTGCGGCAGTTTCTGCAGTTAGGAAGTTACACACTCCGCTCTAGCCCCAGCTGTACCTGCCTACAGGGTAGAATTGCAGGGCAAGGCAGCTGTGCAGGGGTCAGCCTGGACAAGAACACTAATTACTCACCTTCAGAGCCAAAGCGATGGTCATAAGAAGAGCACACACAGCCATGCCACCCAAACCAACCAAATGGAGAGTCCTGCGCCCTGCACGCTCCACCAGAAACAGCTGGAAATATGGCAGAAGGAGAAATATAGTGATCTGTGACTTTGGTAGCAAAAGCTGAAGAGGCTCCCTTGGTCAGTGTGCCCTGCACCTCTTTCTTATCTGCCTGTAGCCCTCAGTGCCAGTGGTGATCTCAGTGCAGGTCACCAAGCTGCCCCATGCTTGGCATAATTTTTTCCCTACTTCCTACTGCCTTCTCTATTCCCCCCCCCCCTTCCCATGCATTCCTTTTCACCCTCCCTTTCTTTTAAAATAATACCTCTGTCTCCCCCTCTCCTCCCACAATGCTTTTAATGCATTCTTTTCTTTGCTTTCATAGGCCGTTGCCTAGCCACTTGGCCACAGCTTGGCTACTTGTCTTCAGTTGCATTTCCCAAAAAAGCACAGGCAGACAAGTTACCTCTCACCATAAGGCCCTGTTCCACTTACCGACACAACAGTGAAGACTGTGTTTACTATGCCAGCTCCAATAGTGGCATACACAGGCTGTGTGATACCAGCTCTTTCAAAAATCCCTGTAGAATAATAGAATACCTGGGAAGAGAAGCAAAGGTTGGACACCATCACAATTCCAGTGTTTAAGAGCATGTTCCTCGTTCTCTGCCTCATGGCTTGCAGGCCCAACAGGGAGTTTCTAACAAGCACTCAAACAGCCTAAGACTTCCAGTGAAAGTTCATTCACTTCATGCAAGACTGCAGTGTGTTGTGGGGTATGTCAGGGAAAAGTGGAAGCCAATATAATCTCCACCTTCCATTTTAGCAATCTCTGCAGTATCACAAAACTGTGAACTCCAGTCAAGGTGCAAAGAGGTTTTTGGAAGCACAGTTCTCTCAACATTAGTGGCATGAGCAAGTACAGCTAGAGATAAGGGAGGCCCAGCAGATGGGACAAGAAGGGAACTCACAGCATTGATGCCTGAGAGCTGTTGGGAGAGCTGCAGCATGATGGCAATGATAATGGCTTGACGGTAGTTTGGAGAACGGAAGAGCTCTGGCACAGTTGCTTTCTTCTCCTGGGACATTTTAGCACTCTCTTCTTTCATCTCCAGGATGTCTTGAGACACATCGTGCGTACCACGGAGCTTCTGGAGAACTGGTGGTAGGAATAAAAAGAATGCCAGGTATATATAATACCCCCATGGCCAGTAGGTGCCCCCCACCTGCTATTTCAGGGAGGGCACACTGGGAAGACTGGACCACCTGCCAGACAGTGTTTGGGCCTGCTGCATGGGAAAGACCATGCCTCTACACGCAGCCTTGCTCATCTTGTCGACCCAGAGGTCAGGGTGTCATGATCAGCATGGAAACCATGCCCAGGCCTTGCTCATGTTGCTTGATCTCCAAAATTACATTTGATCCCTAATTCTGCACACGTGCTCGCCAGAGCTGACTCCAGGCCCCTGCCACAGGAGAGGGACCTCCAAATTCCTTGTTAAACATCAGCCTATTTCCTGCCTTTCAGGAGGAGCTAACAGCTGCAGGAGCCGGCCCTACTACATCCCACCAAGGCAGGTGCCCCTCCTCACATCTTAATCCCACCTGGAGTCTCTGTTGAGATGCCAGGTTTCTCACACTTCCCAGCCCTGGCGCAAGCTGTAGGATGGGAGGGTAGGCCTGCTGCCCTCTGGGAGTCACACCCTGATCCACCACAGGCTCCAGAGTCAGTCCCGGCCTCCCACTCAAGTTCAGTGCAGGCTGGGAGCCAGAGTACAGCCCTGCCCCTTCAGAGATGAGTTCTTACCTGCTTGCGCTTTCTCTTCCTCCATCTTGTTGATTAATAGGAAACGGGGGCTCTCAGGGCAGAAAAGAAGAGCCACACACTGCAGGATTGCTGGAAGGATCGTGAACCCCAAAAGCAGTGGCCAAAGGGCTTCAGTCCCCATGATCCCCTCCAGGCCAAAGATCTACACCAAGAGAGAAATAGTGCGATTTAAATATTCCAGTTCCTTATCCAAAACAGTGAGTATGACAGGACGACATACTGCACCTGATGGTAAGGTGTCTAGCCTACCTGGGCCACCAGGATGCCCACAACAATGCCCAGCTGGTTGAGGGTGCCAAAGGCTCCACGAAGGCTGGTGGGCGAGACCTCACTGATGTACATGGGCACAAAGCCAGTGCAGAGACCGCAGAAGAGGCCAATGACAAAGCGGCCAATAATCAGCATCTCCACTGCCTTTGCCATTTTGGAGAAGGCCATGAGAGTGCCACCAGCAAAGGCCAAGACGTTCACCAGTAGCATGGAGTTCCTCCTGCCAGGGTAAAGATGTCAGGACTGAGCTCACACTGGCAATACAGTAGGAAAATCACTGTGAGAAGGGTAAACCTACCTATGACCCCCAGGAAGAGAGTAGAGGAATTCCTGTTCAGCTTCTGCCTGGGCCCGCAAGCCTTTTTTTTGTAGCCCACACATTCTTGCTTCCTCCACCACCTCCTCCCTTCCTCTCACCTCTGCCCTCTTCCTCCCAGCAAACCACTGTACAAGGGAAAAATTCCCTAAAGGCTTGGATCCCTCTTCCCAACTCACCTGCCAAATCTGTTGACGAACAGGCTGACTGAGAAGGAGCCGATCATACCTCCTACCGAGAATATGGCCACAGAAAGGGACCACAGAGAAGTGAGGAGCTCTGGGGAGACAGCCTCCCCGCTCCGTTCTGACAGGGTTCTGTTGAAGAACCTCTTGATGATCTGCAAGAGAAACCAGGCAGGGACACAGTTACAATCCAGTGGGAGGCATTTTGCACTGGGGTGTGAGAATATTACTTTTGAGATCTTCCTTCTGATTTCATGGGGGCAAAAAGCAAGGATAGACCCTAAAACTTCAGTAGGCAGCAACAAGCCATACAAGGGGAAGATGAGGGTGCAGAAAGAGGAACTGTCACTGAGTTCAGTAGACAGCTAGCAGTATGATGAGGGAGAGATTGCTTCATTGAACATGGGGGTTGGGGCAGTGCTTAAGGAAAACAGGCTTATGCTCTGGATGTTTCTGGATGATGCGAGTCACCGGTGGTGCTTAGGAGTGGGTATGAGACAGAGCAAGAAAATGTGACCAGAGATTGTATGGGAACATTTATGACAATACCAGAACTCTGGCAGCAGGGACAGGCCTTCTGGGATGGAAATAGTTTTGAGACACAGAAAATTTCACTGGTATACCTGATTTCACATGTATACCTGAAAAACTACAGCATTATGCTAAACAATCCTTCTCTGTCCCACAGGGATGTGACAGGGCTATGCTGCTAATTTCCAAGGCATCCTCTTTGATAACAAGGGAAATTCTGCGAGGGCTGAGTGGAACATGGCCTCAGAGTATGTGCCCCCAGCAGATGGCAGCAGGACATTAGATAGAGAGGACCACAACATACACAGCCACCTTCCCCCCCACCCCCCCAACGTGTGATGTGACATCTATTCCCGGAGACAGGGTGGATGTGGTATTGGTGACTCAGTTCCTGAGAGAGAGGAACCATCTTATAGTTACAAGAAAACCACGTTTCTCATTTTCTTCATCTCTTCTCTTGTTTCTTAGGCTACTGTCATGAGATGCCTTAGAGTGCCCCAGTCACAGCCCTTTTACAAGCACTGAACCTACACTTAATGAAAGGAATGAATAAACAAATAAAATAAACAAGCTTGAGATGGTCCCCGAGATAAACTAAACTAGAGCAACCATTAACTCCTACCAACCCTCAACTGTTTTCTGCATGCTGTTCTCTACATTCCTTCTGCCTTGGCTGGCTTATTCTGATTCAAAACTGAAGTGTCCCACATTCCTCCACGCATAAAATATAGACCTACCAGGAAATGGCAGATGGAGCCCTCCTGCCCCCTCTGCACTCCTAATTAAGAGAATTAACCTCTCTGCTTGATCTCTCTCCTCCCCAAAACTTTGCGCTTCCTGTCCATTGCTGTAGTTGAGAGGGGGTTTTGAAAGTCTTCTTGGCTTCAAAAACCAGAACAAAGTTAGCAGCTTCTGGGGAGACAGCTCCTCTCCTTTCTGTACCTTTGTTTTCCCATCAGACTCTCACACTATCTCCTCCACTCATTCTCCCTCTCACCTTCTCAGGAGCATTGATGACACCAGTGTTGTACCCAAACTGGAGAGATCCAATGGCAGCAATGGCAACAGAATAGATAAGGGGTGCTGTGATTTTCTGTGGAAAGGGTGAGAAAACAATTATTTAGTTAACTTGGTTGTTCATGCATTCTACACAACTTGAGTTTCTCTTCAGCATAAACAGCAGCTGCAGCTCATAGATGCCATGTGCAAGTGCACCAGGGACAGGGAACAAGCTTTTTTTTCCTGCAAGGGCGGGTACCAGCAACAGAGACCCTGGAAAGGGAGATGCAACTCTGCAGCAGGAAAAAGTTCTAAGACTAGAATTAGCAGGGCCTGTCAGGATCTCCCTTTTATTACCTCCAGACCTTCATCAACTATTACCAGCTCATTAGTAATGAATACACGGGCTGAATTAGTGGCTGTTATTTTGGGTTGATTTGCTTTACCAAAAAGCTTTTGCGGATCTTTGGCATGTCATGAAACAAGGGTCTAACTCTTCCCCGTGCCAGCTGACAAGTTCCCATAAATCGAGTCTCAGATCTGGCAATCACTCCTAACAGTTAAAACATGCACTCTTCAGCAACAGGCCTGCTTTTCCCAGGCTAGAGCTTCCCAACCCTGCCCCAGGCTACCTGGCAGGCAGCCTGCCTCGCAGAGACAGCAGCAGGGCTGCCAACCTCCCCGTTTATTTTTCTTGAAGATGTGGCAATACTTGGTATTTTTAAGTGAAGCACAGTCCCTGGAATTTGAATATATGTGACCATCTATTTAGTAAAATAAAATAAAAATTGCCGATCCCTCAGAGCTGTAGAGGAAGCTTGTAGGTCTGCCCTCGGAAGGCTCACAGACTGAGAAATGTAAGTGTCAGTGAAAATCATCTGACATTTTCTACGTTTTTTCAAGCTTGTGGCGTTTAATCCAGCTCTGTGTTAGGGAGGCATGGGGGAGCAGGTGACTCAGGAGTTGGCACTTAAATGGCCAGTGCTTCAGTTGGCACAATTTGGAAAGATCATGTCTCTGTCTCAGGAGGGATTGGAAGCTTTTAAAAAATATTAACAGTCCCTTTCCCAGGGCTTTCCAATTATTGCCCTAAGGCTGGCAGAGGAGAGAAAAGTACTCCACGGGGCCCACTGTTACAGCTCTTCCAGTCTCCCACTTTCCAGCTCAGCTCCAGGAGCAGAGGCTGCCCAAATTTTTTTGCCAATAACTTTCTGCAAGAGCGCATACCACCTTTTCCAATCTTTCAAGCCAAGCATGTAGGTGCTTCTGCCCCACACAACCCCCACATAGCTACCAGTTATGCCCCAGTAAATAGAAACTGGGGAAATTACTCTCAGACATGGTTTTCCCCACCTACATCATGTAAATGGCTCAGTCCGAGCTCTCTTCCTGACAAGGTCCCCCCACAAAGGGGACAACGTCCTTTTCTTGCTGGGAACAGATGATTCCCGAGGTAGGGTTCACACCTGAACACACCCTAGGTAATACAGGCCTTCTCCCTGCCACCCTGTGACCGCTCCCCTCATTTCTGAAATTGATGGAAACTGGCACAGAGCCACAAGGACACAGCTCTTTCAAAGCACCTGGATGTCTGCAAAAGGGCATTAAGCCATCTAAGCACTTTCAGGACTCCAGGCCAGGTCACCTAGTCAGCAGGTATAACAAAGCTAAGGACAAAACCTAGCTCTCCACATTTTCAACACAGTGACTCAACACAACAGCTTCTTTCCCCCCAGGGTTCTGCTTTGTCATGGCTTGCAGTGATCACAGCTGGCCTTTTTCTTCTGGGTGCAGCAGGGACCATAGGGGTACCTGCTTTGTGGTACCCCTTACCTACATGGTACATTCCCATAAGCTATGACAAGGTCAGTTCTTCTACCCTCTTTCATACTCCCTTCTGGCCTGCTATTCCTTTCTTGCCCACTCTCCTACAACCTAGACATCACATGGCCTGACCCATCCCCTCCAGTGAGCCAGACTGTGATCTAATGTATGGAACATTTGTTACTGCTGGAAGCGCCTCATTTCCCAAAAGGCAAACAGGGAGCTCAGAAATAGTACAGCTACCCCCACCCTATCCAAAGGCTCAAGGCTAAGGTCTGTATACCAGCAAAAAATTCAAGCCACCACCCCTCCCTCCAACCACAGGCCATCAGCAGCATTCATTTTCCAGGAGATCCTTCTCACCAGCCCCCCATCTCCTTCGCTGAGCAGAAGCACAACTTGTTGAACTCCGCTTTAGTGGCCTCCCAGCCCTCCTGCGAACGACCTTAAACCAGATGCTCTCCTTTCCTCTGCTTCATCTTCTCACACCCCCTGCAACTCTCATCAACATGGCGGTGAGGGCCCCGGGCTTCCCCGATTCTGCTGCTCCTGGGTAGCCGTGATCCCCTCACATCCTGCACCGGGGTCAGCTGGATATTTGCCGTCTCTCTTTCCTCGTGCCTGCCCGCTTTTCTCCCCCGATGCGTTCAGACACACGCAGTCATTAGCTCGCTCCACCGGTGCACGCCTCGCTCGTAGCTACAAGATGTATTGTAATACCGACAAATGCTCTCCAAGGGAGAAAAGGGGAAAGGACATGCTTTGCTTTCCTCTTGAAATTTAAAGACATCTTTACTGTAAGCCACGCCACCACAAAAAGAAAAGCCTTTAAGAGTAATCCCGCTTTTAGCATCTTGAACCCAGGGACAAACGAGCGCTGCCCTGCCAGCAAAAAAGAGCTTCGTGATCAATACAACAAAATACGGACAGCATCATGTGAATCATCAGGCCACGCGCACGAAAACAGATCGATCCTGCGATCTGCAGCAACCCCTCGCAAACTGCGTGTGCAGCCCCCCCCCCCCCCTTCGCCTCC
>VXBH01000689.1:62021-95631 GCA_013400035.1 Rynchops niger
CGGGAAGAAAACCTTTTTTTTTTTTTTTTTTTCCGTTGTTAGGAAAATTATCTTGGGACCAGCCATCACTTTGATCACCAGGTTCCGGGAAACTGGAACGATCCCATTTCAACTTTACTTGTGCCGTTTGTTTGGCGTGGTCGCTTGACCACCCGTAACTGGAAATTAACAGGTCAAATGGGGTGACGCTTTCCCCCACTCCCTTCACGGGTATCCGCGCGGTGTTGTTAAAATGTTACTCCCGACAGAAAAACAGTTGTGTGGAAGGGCAGGGGAAGCCTGCACAGGCTTTTCTCTTAGGGTCCGTGACAAAAGCTGGTCCGCACACCCACAAAGGAGCACCCAGAGACAATGGCAGGAGGAGGAGCCCAAACAACACCCTGCCCCAGGCCCATCGCAGGAGCCATCAGCACATCACAGGAGCCATCAGCACATCAAAGGCCCCATTTTCACATGCCCAGAGGAGCACAGAGGCACAATGGCAGGTGGCAACCCAAATTAAGGACTGGGAGGAAGGGGCACCCTGCCTGGGCTCCCACCTCCCAGGGCTGTCCCAGGAAGAGCCATCAGCCCCATTGTCCAGGTGTGAAACCCATCACGAAGAGTGAACGGCTGGAGCCCCTTTCAGAGTGGGGGAAAGGGAGGGTGCTGCCTAGAGGGGCACAGGAGGGCACATCCTTACAGGAGGCAGGGGAAGAGCATTTTGGGATTGCACAGGACTTACTATGGGATGTTTAGGGGAGGAATCAAAGCAGGGAAATAGGGGGAGAAGGGGGAAAAAGGGGCCAGTTCCGTGTAAGCTGTTGTCTGGCCAGCAGACTTGTCCGTCCTTGTCCCGCACTTGATCAGCACAATCTGTCCTATCTTGCTATTAAATTGTATTTCTAGTTCTCTCCCTGGGTGTGGTACTCTATTTGGGGGTGGGGTGGTGCGGTGTGTATGGGGGTCTGAGTGCCCATGGTGCAGCAAATGAAGCACGGGCATGCAGGTGAGCACTAGTAAAGATGCAGCTGGACCAGCTGGCAAGCAGGTGGAGTGGCCTGGGAGCCAGAGGGGGGCCTGGAAGGGAGGCACTGCTTACCGGAGGGACCCAGGCAGTCCCAGCCAGCTGCTGGAGAAACCATGGGGTCTGGGAGTCTGTAGGGGTGAGACCCACTGGTGCCTGTGTCTCTAAGGTTGAGGCCGTGGCAGGTTGGTTACTGAAGGGATCAGGGGAGTCCTTGCCAGCTGTGTACATGCACGTGTGTGTGTGGGGGGTGTGTGTGTGAGTGATGGGGTCTGTACCAGCCACAGGAGTGGGGCTTCAGCCTTGGGGTTTCATATGCCCAGGTGCCAGCAACCGGGAAGACTGGGATCTGGGGGCACGCTGAGTGCCTGAGCCCAGCTCCTGGAAGAATCCACCTTATACACGTGTATGTATATTTTTATATCTGTGTGTGTATATTTCACACTAGTGGACCCCCATCCTGCTCAGTCTGGGCGGGGAAGAGGATGAGACCATCAGTGCTGTTTGTGTAACTTCTCTGTGTCTCCGCGTGGATCTGGGTGGTGGCCATGTACGCATGTGATGTATACGTGTGTTTGTGTGCATATGCTAACTGGGAATACAGGCTCAGCCTTGTTACTGGTTGCACCTGGGAGTAAGGAGCTGGGGCAGCCTTGCTTCTATCACGCTGCTGGACCTGGCCCTAATTCCCTAACACTCTTTGACTAATCTTGGCTACATTTATTTTTGTTTTTCCTATTTCCTATTATTTTCTATTTGTTTGCAAGCATAGCAAACTCCACCTTGAATCTTATCACCCAGCTGTCTCCAACCCTGGCATTAGGTCTGGAAATACTCACTTACTGGTTAGTGTGGGAAGTTGCCATATTTGGGGAGGCTCTAAGCATTTCTGAATTTCAGAGACAATCTGTGCAAAGCATTCTTCTGAAATGGCTTCATTCTTGACCCGCATGACTCTCTTGTAAGTGCTGAGCAATCCAAACTTCAAGATTAGATTAAATACATACGTAGCTACCAGTCCAACTTAGAAAGCAATAAGCGTTCGGCAGAAAATTAAATCTCTAACACATGATGCAGAACACAGTGGGTGGCACATTACAGAGCTGGTGGAGTAAACAGCAGTAAGAAAGAGACACAAGCTCAAAATGCATCACTGAAAACCACATTTCCCTAAGGAATGTGGGTAAAATACCACCCACCCCCATCTCAGTTAGTTTTGCCCCAGTCTGAATTCATCTGCGGGTGCTCAAGTATTTAAATTTGAAGTTTGCATCACAGCCTGTTCCTCCTAAATATCAGTTTTGTTTCTGTTTTAGGACACACACCTATCTCCCACAGCACAGATAATTCTTCTGAAGATCAGCTCTTGAGGGAAGTACCTTCATACCTGCTTAGCAGAGCTATCTGATACTGCACCAACTAAAACTGCCCACCTAGTCTTTTTGTGAGTATAACGCTCATGTATTATGCAAAATGCAGGAACAGCACTAGGATGGAGGTCCAGTGGCCAACCAGACATAAGATTTCTAAGGGAAGGGCCAGACAGAACTGGCCCCAGGTAGAACTTGATGCTGGCTGCCCCACATTAAACACCAGCATCCTAACCACGGAGCTATGGGGGTTGTGAAAGGCTAATATTTTGCTTACCGAGCTTTTTTCTTTTTAGCTTTGAGAACACTTACATATCTAAACTAGTGCATGACAACTAATGTTTCGATCCCAGGGAATTTATATTTTCAGAGGAAAGCTGTTTTAATCTGAGAATGCCTATTTAGCATCAAGCAAGAGCCCCAACAATGGGCAAGCCTGTTCTTAATTTATCCCAGAGGCTGGAGCTGGCAAGTGACCCCACAGAAGCACCTTGCTGTGGCTTTTTGAGAATGCCAGTGGAGCTCCAACAGGTAGAGTTCTCTGGCAAACGTATATACAAGGCCTTGGCTCAAGGGCCAAATGGGGAGAAGGTATAAGAAATTGGGTGCTAAAAAAAAATATTAAAGTTTCTGATCCTGGCCATGCCTCCACAACCTAATAAACGTAGAGACTGATCAACAGGGACTGACCAACCACAGGGTCATCGCTCTGCTGTCCAAGCTCCTGGCAAGCTGTATGTCACCTTACACTAGTCTCTTTGCCCAACTTTGAATTCAGTGGTGCTGCCCCATATGAAGCAGCTCATTCCAGACCCTTGTCTTTACCCTCCAAGTTTAGTGAATTCTTTCTCATGTTTCTTATTATTTTGCCTGGAGAACAAATTCTTCAGAGATAAGAGGAGCAGGGACAAGGAGGATTATTATGCAGTGTTTGCCTTGAGAGATGATTTTGTGCTTTCTGATTGTTGTGTTTATAACAAAAGAGCATTCAGAACACAGGAGAGAGAATGAGAGCCAGCATGGGCCAGATGCTTCCCCCACCAGCCATGAGTAACTTTTATTGTTGAGAGGAGCTGAGAAGGAGTGGGAAAAAGGAGGAAAGATAAAAGAGAGAAACAAGATGATGGGTGGTTAGTAGGTCCGCCCTTAGACAACAGGAGGTTAAGAGAGAATCAGGAGGTTAAGGTGAGAAGAGAATCCATGGAGAAACAGAAGGCAAAAACAAAAAGAAAGGAAAAGGCATAATGAGGTGAAAAGCACTAAAACAGATTGGAAGAGTAAGGCAGAGGAATAAAAGAGAACAGGAAGGAAAAGGCAGCAGCAAAGTATCGGAGGAAAGGGGATAACAGGTGGATAGATAGAAAAGATGAACAGAGAGAGAGAGATGTACAGGAGGAAATTGCAGAATTACCCAAGTAGGAGAGCACAGAGGCAGCACGGAAGAGATCATGGCATTAAACCACAGTCGCCTTTAACCTCTACCACGGTGAAATGTAGGTTGGAGCTAATGCGTCTGAAAACTTTCCTAATTAACCTAGTCAATTAGTTGATTCACTGAAGTAAAAAGTTTTTAATACTTTTACAATTGCTTGCAAAGAGAAAGTGACCTTTGTAAAAAAAAAAAAAAAAAAAAAACAAAAAACAAAAAACCAAAAACCTGCAGAAACCAGCATTTGATACTTAAACTATCACTTGTAAAGGGGAAGTAACCTTTGTGTAAAAAAAAAAAAATAGTTCTGCAGAAACCAACACACCAGAGAGTAAACCACGAGCAGTAGCATCACGTTGAAAATTCTGTTTCCTGTGTGTATCTCGGTGCTATGTAAGAGACGTGACAGCCCCCAGAAAGTCATCTAAGGTTTCTTAGTCCCACCTCCCGTAACACTTCAGGCCTTGGAAAAAGATTCTTGCCCAGCATCTAGGCCACAAACCTTTTTTCCAATTGATGTTGCCTGGGCAACCAGGCTTCCTAGAAAAGAGAGGAGTTCTATATCTGTGCATTTGCCTTTTTCTTGTGCTATTTATCTTGTTTCATTCTAAGGGTGGTCCACATCTAAGAATAGCAAGAATGAAGTACGTGAATGTACTTCTCGTGCAGTCCCAGTCCCAGACCGCTGGGGAGGTGGAGGCACCAGCAGAGCTGTGTTGGGAGTTCAGGGGCTGCAGGGCAGGAGCAAGAGGCTTTGGCCCAAATATCTGTGGTGAGGGTTTCATGTATAGCAGCCCAGCCGTGGTTTTCTCCACCTTGAGCAAGAAATTGAGTTTGAAGGGCAATGTAAGAAAACAATTTGGCTAATAAAGTTCAATTAAAAACTATCAGCATAAGTAGAGAAAAAAGAAAAGAGTAAAATTACGAAGAGAATTTCCTAGCACAATCATGAGCAGCAGCATAGCAGTAGGAAAATACACCCAGTTCAGGAGAGTGGTTGGGCTGGGGGTCGGTTCATGAAGAGGCCTGGGGAGGAACAGAAGGTATGGGCTGGAGGGAATTAGGGCTGCTGTTCAGCGGAGACCTCAAGTGATCCTTTCTTCCTTTTCCCGAGGGCTGAAAAGCACACGCATAAGGAGTGGGTTGGTTTTGATGGGTCTTCACAAAACTAATCTTTGCATTACATTTCTCAGGAAAAACTACATTCAAATGGAAAAAATGTTATTTCTAAAGGAGGGGAAACAATTTTTCTCTGGAGGACATAGAAAGAAACCCTCTTTAGTACGCGTGGGGCACTGTGCCAGCCCGACAAAAGGATGACGGGAAGTTTGATGAATTCAGCTAGATGATGTTCTCTAGCTGCTTAACCAGCTGCAGTGTTTCAGTCCCACAGATACCGATCAGAAAGCACAGGCTTCCTCACAGCAGCGTTTTATGCCTCGCCTGGTCAATCCAGCAGCCGCGCAATAGGTGCCAGGGCATGCTGCCTGCTGGCACATGGAGCCCGTCTGGGCCTGCACACCATGGCACAGGGTGGAGGCGTTTCACCAGGGTAAGCTTATCTCACATCCCCATTTAGGCATACTTCTCACACCCCGACATTAGTAAGAGCACGCACAGCCAGCACATACCCATACGGTACGCAGAGCTGAACCCACCCACTGTACATACACACTCCCCAGCAAACACACACATTAGACTACATATATTGACACAGCAGCTCAGACACAGAAACACACTGACACATAACTGGGCGCACGCAGAGCTGCGGAGTCACAAACACCGCTTCTGGAGGCATTTCTCATCGAGCCACGTTCTGCTCCCAGGTACCTGGCCCGACTCCCGCTAAGTTTCCCAGCACTGGCGTGAAGGCAGGTTGTAGCCCGGGGTGGGGGCGGGAGCAGAGGCTGTGAAAATGGCTCGCTGGGATCATGTGTGTTTACGGCAGCAGGATTCACAGGAAAAAACCAAAGGCCCTGGCTGACCCATCTCCGCTCCCCTCGCTGCTGTAGTATAAAATTGAGCTGGAAATACTGGGGCAGATGGATTTGAGCCTCTCCTTCTCCCTATGTGGGCTTGTTTCACCTCGTGGGCTAACAACAGCTAAGGCAGTCTAGCGCACGGGGGTTTATCGCTCCCCTCCCAGCAGGAGATGCTCTGAGCTTCCCTGTGGCAGTGCTTCCCTCACCTGCCAAGTACAGCACCCCACACTTGCTGCTCAGGAGCCAGGAGCACAAGGTGCAGCCCATGTAGGAGGAGAAAGAGGGCGAAGTGAAGAGCGCTCCGAAACACTGCACACCACTCCTGTGCTGAGATCCAGCCAGAGTAGACAAGGAAAGATGAGATGAAACTCACCTTTAGGAAGAGCTGCCTTATGCAGCCAGTCCCACTTTGCATTGCCAGCAGGGTCAGCCACCAGAAAGGAGGCATGCAGCCTCATCATCCCATCCCGGCAGTTCTGCCCCGCTCCCATTTGGAAATGGGGTGCCAGCAAGCCAGGGTGGGCATCTCCCCTAAGCCACCTCCTCATTTTATACAGACTCTTTCCAGGGGAGGACCATGCATTTCCCGATTCACGCTCGGTCTCTCTTCCCCAGCCTCCTTCCTCACCCAGCAGTGATGCCACCCTGCTCAGGCAAACCTGTCTGGCTCTTGCGTTGATCCCTCTGGCTGCGCCACACACCCTTTGTCTTCCCCCAGGATCGTTCCTGCGCCCTTTTCATGGCTCACTTCCATTCCTACACGCACGTGTATCTGCTTCCCCGTGGCCCTCCTCATCTTTTTAAAAACTAGAGTGGTCAGATTCAGCTAGCCTACCTGTGCGAGGATGCTGTGTACGCAGATCCTCAGGTGTGTTTCCATGGGCTGGTGAAAGGTTCTCTGGGGCCTGCATTACACTTGCATTTCTATGTAAAATGGTCGTATCTGAGTAACTTTATGTTCTGATACATAAACAGATATCTAACAGATATTGCATGCCTGTACAAATGCTAGCATGTCTGAGATTACCAGTTCATGGATTCATAACATGAAAATGTGTACATGTGTATTACTTTATGTCCATATGCACATGCTTTTATTTCTGAGCATACCTTTAAATATCTAAGGGTATTTGCGTACACGGTGCTTCATACATACAAAGGTATGCATGTGCTCATATGAGTGTATACATAATATGTAGCTGTATTTTGGTTTGTGTTTGCATACCTGCCCTTGCTTGCATTCACGTATCTACTATATTTGTTTACATGAATGCATTTCTGTGTACTGGTATTCACCTCTTCCCAATTTGAAAGACCGTACTTTTATTGTTTATTTCTACTGGGCACAGTTTGTCCAAAACCAAACATTAACTTTCACATTAGCATTCATATTAACGAAAATAAATGCAAAATAAAATCCTATGCGGAAACTTCTGTTGGTAATGAAGGAGTTTTTTTTCTTAGTATTTTGTTGTTCAAAAAATATCACTCTCTGCAGTGATAAGGTTTCAAAACCCGGAAAAAAGAGAGAGCTTGAACAGTAGAGATAAGAGTTTTGCTGAAAGCATTAACAAACTTAACACTATTGACCAAATCTCCAAAAGAAATCAGTACTTTTACAACAAGATGTGAAGCACAGTACCTTTAATATTTTACATCACCATTTGCAACAGGGTAGGCCACAACTGCTGTTCTGCACAGCTGCCCTTTGCTTTACGTTTAAGTGGAAGGAGAGGTCCTTGGTACTCCCCAGTGGCAACACCCAGCGGAGGCTGCTGCGAGAATCACACGGCAGCGGTGGCTGCCCTGACCCAGGCCTCTCCCAGAGAAAGCTTTGGAAACTGGAGAGGTCACAGTCCTGGTGGCACGGCTCTCTCCTTCCAATCCACATGACTCCAACAAGAGTTCCCTCTCCAAAATATTTTGTTTGCTCTGAAACAGCTCTCACCGTTTCCCAGCAAAGAACCGGCCAGCTGCTGAGAGGTCAGAGACTCCTTCAAGAATAGGCTTCGAGGCAAAAATGGTTTAAATATCCTCAGCACTGAGAAACGTCAGCTCTGAGTTCTCCAGAGATAACACACATTGTGGGACAGCTGTGAGGAAACAGGCTCAGCACTGCACTGTGGCTTTGGTCTGTGTTAGCAACAGACTCCTAAAGCATCTGTGCCACTTGTTCCAACAGGGGCTTCACTCTTGGAGTCATTCCTTTAAGGGACCGGGGCAGATTGTACAGGTGTGTGGCACACAGAAAACACCATCCCCGCTGTCTCTGACCCTGCCTGAGCAGACAGGCAGTGGACAGCGGGGATGAGCTCTCCCTCCCGCAGCCCCAGGTAGGGCTGAGGTGGTGCTCGCAGGGAAAGCCATCACACATCTTTCCACATCCAGGAGGGAAAGTGCTCGGCCTCAGGTCAGTGCTTCTGCACAGATTTGTTCCAGTTTAATTGACCAGGTGGGAACAGGGTGCACTTTGTTTGAAAGAGATTATACTCTTGAATTAGCTCTCCTGCCAAGTCTGTTATCACTCTGCAAACAATGTGAGTATGGGGAAACGGAGCTGGGAAAGCAGAGACTGGATGCATAAGGAAGAGCGTAGATTCTTCTGTTGATGACACAGATAAGTAGAGCTCCCCAGCTCAGAAATTAAACTAAAAAAATGAGACGGCAGGTCTAGGATTGCAAGGAGCTATAGTACAGGGACCACATGCTGGCCGGTCCATTAACCCTGACTACTGACAAAGCTACAAGACTGCTAACGAGGGACATACAGAAGGGGAACCACACACAGGGAAAGACCACGAGATCCATCCAGTCTCTGAACCTGGTCTCTTCAGCCAGTGGTCTTCTCCCCACTAAGCAGCATTTTTAAATGTCAGTACTTCCCCTTCTACAAAACTCTGCCCTAGGCAGGGCCAGACACCACGTTTGTGCCCACTGGGTGGGTGTCTTGGTTTCAGCATGTCACATAACCCTCCTCTAGCCAGCTCTTGGCACCTCCTGTATTCATGCCTTCTCCCTGTCAGGCCATCTCTCTTCTTTTTCCCTCCTTTCTCTTTCTTCAAGCCTCATTCTATCCTTTTGTGGTTTCTCCGTCTGTCCTTTTCCCTATTGCTGTGTTTCCAAGCAATGTACATCTTCCTCTACACACCCCCCCGCAATATGTATTGCCTCTTTGCCCTGCTACTCATCAGTGGCTCCTCCTTTCCCCAGTCACGCTTCCTCTCATCATTCCTCCCCTCCTCATTTTTCTCTGCCTGTGCCTTCCCTTTCCTCTCCCAGCCTCTGCGGCTGTACTTCCCTCGCTGCTGTCCCAGAGTCCCCTGGGAAAGGATGCTGTGGTCACCACAGGGTTAAAAGCACGAGTGGGGGTGGGGACCTGCCCTTCTCTGTCCTTGATGAGTGCCATCGGCCTTTTCGGAGACAGGAGGTGGCTGGAGGGAGCTGGGCAGCCTCCCCGTGCTGTCTCTCACGTCCTCAGCAGGCAGGGTGAGTGCCGCAATCCTGCTACCAGCTGTGCCAGTGCCAGGCAGCAGGGAGGGAGGGAGGCCAGGTAAAGCAGGCTTTTTGCACATCTCAGGCCTGCAATCCCCAAGCAGTTGAATTTCTAAAGAAGCGAATACCTCTCGGCAGTCAGTCTGACAGGCATCCTCCCTGGGAAACCCAACCTCCTTGGCAATGGAGAGAGCATGGGGTTTTTCAGAAGAGCAAGGAGCAGGCGTCTTCCATCAAGACGTCCACACACCCTCCACTCAGAATACAGTAGTAGAATTTAGGCGGTAGAAATAAAAGAAATGCCAAAACCCAAGAGGATCTGGCTGAGTGAGGCTGAGCACAGGGACTCCTCTTTTGAGCCAAATGACCCCAGCTGAAGGACTGCCGGGTTATTCCTGCGTCTGGTACAGGCAGTTGGAACCAGACACAGAACAGAGCAGTATTTTGCCAGATCCTCAGTCTTCAGGGGATCACAGAACAGTACGTCAAGTGCTTCAAAATATGTCACTAATTGCACAAGCACATGCCCCCCCACCCATGAGGCATGTATGCATATATGCCACTTCCGCAGAACGGTAGGATCCGGACACCTCACAGCCTTGACTTTCACAGCACCCCACTGAAAAGATCAGAGCCTTTTTCAGATGCAGGGCTGAGACAAAGAGAGACGAAAAGTAGATCCCAGACTCAGATGCCACAATGCTGAGCACTACAGCATAAGCACTTTCTCAGTCCCTTAAATGGAAACTAAAAGCCCAGAAGGAGAGACGAATATTGCTACTATGGATCCAAAAAGACAGCACCCAGGGGAGCTGTAATGCAAAATGGCACAGAGGAAAAGAGTAAAGCCCGGCACTCTCCAGGCTTTGCGGCTGTACTCGTCACTGTTGGGAGGTGTCTCCCTTCAGAGGCGACCTGTAATCTGCACTCGCCCCTCTCTTTACTTCTAAAAAAGTAGCTACTGAAGAACCTGCTCCTTCTCTCCGCTAACAGAGGAGCTCCGTGGTTAATGCAATACCCCAGAACATGGGACCTGCATTCAGCTTCTCCATTAAGACACTCTTTTTCTATGCTCCTAGACATCGCGTTCATGGATCCACAAGTTGCTATTGAAGGACAAACCCATGCTGCTCTGAATGCCTGATTAAGTCTCATAGCTACCTGTGGTAGTCCTTAAAATATACATGTGCTCTGCCTAATAAGTCAAAACATGCTTATGGTGAAAAAATGACTGCAGCCAAGACTAGAAGCCAAGATCATGTGCTCTCTGTACCTATGCCAGGTAAGGAATCAGGCTGCCTCAGGCCTCATACCCCATGCATCCTTAATTATCCTTTGTATGGGGGGACGCATCCCACCCCCTGACCCAGAATTTGCAATTGCTAACTTCTTAGGGCCTCCACCGCTCCAGTTACCTCCCGCGAGAAGGGCTTCCCGACCAGGCTTTTTTACAAAACCACACTAATCACCACCGCAGTTTCATGTCGTGCCTGATCTAGTAGGGATGCAAAAAGTATGCAACAGAAATGAAGCAATCACAGAAATTTGCATCGAGTATAGGACAGCCGGGCTGTGGGCTTTGGGGAACATGGTTTTTAGGTGCGGTTGCCTAAACGTTGCCCATTTCCCCCTTCGGATTCCTAAGCCCCTGTATTGAAGTCTGTCTCGAATAACAGGCACTACACTACCTGTTTGTAGCACAAGCAGCTGAACAAAGGGTGGGTGAACTACAACAGACATGGATGTGGCCTGGGAACCTCTCTCAAGGGAGGATGCATAGGCGGTGGGGGGGTACAGCCTGGGGCACTCCTTTTCTCCGACTTTAACACTCATCTGGTTTTCTAGATCTTCTCGTGCTAGCACAGCGACTGAGACAAAGAAATGGAAAAAGTGATGAAGAAGAACCCAAGCAAAAAATAAAGGAAGGAAATATCTCTTTCAGAAAATGAAGGAAGGACAGAAAATGAGAGTAAAACAAGAATCAGGTTAAGATAATGTAAGAAAGGAATAGCTGTGAAAAAGAAATATATTTGTGGAAGAAAGGACACGAACATAATAAAAATGAAGAAAAAGGGAAACAGAAACAGAGATAGCTGATATAGAAACGTATCTGTTTCTAGTAGGCGATATTCTTCCGGCTTTCAGAAAGTCACTCGGTACAAGTTACATGACAGTGTAAGGGAAGGATGTTCTTGCAGCATTTTTATGTGAAGTGAAGCAATTAGTGCAGCACTGAGTAATGGGGACTGAACAGGTGCAGGACTCCTGCACTGCCCGCAGAAGGATTTTCTTTTTTGGTTGAAAGCCCACTACCTCGGCAGCTTAGTAATATTCAGGTCTTCAAGGTTTCTCTTGGTCAAGAAATACCTCCTGCACTATCTCTGGTGTTAGGGGCAGGCTCTGTGCAGCTCTCACAAAGGCACAGAGCGCCGCAACTATTCAGCCTAACCTATGCCCAGAGTTCAGGTTTCCTCGGGGAATTTGGGACCCTGAGCCAAACCACGTTTAACAGGTCCAGAGATTTATCAGATAACACATTCTTCAGCCTTTCAGAAGAATCACTGGATCAGAGACACAGAGGACAATGGCTAGTCACATGAGACCCTAAATCCTGAACTGACCTAAAAATGCAGCGAAGCTCAAAACTCCATAAATAACATATTTATCTGCAACTGATTCCTAATCAACTGTTGATGCAAGATTTCTGGGAACACCTTAAACTGTGGGGTGAAATGGAGTAGTAAAATACACATCTGACCGCTGTTGCCATTATCTGAGACAAGATGTTCATACAGCAGACCCAAGCCTCCCTGAATCCCATCTTACTCTGTGCCAGGCTCAGTGTAAGATCTGGAATTACTTCCCCATGGCAGCCACTCCCCCAATTCTTCCAGAGTTTACCCCACAGAGCTCACAATATTGCAGAAACCAACAAATGAAACTACTGATGACATGATCTTCAGAGCCTGGAGCCAGCTAGGGATGGATTATTAATAGGACTAATTACTCCTCCTAAGGGGCCCAGCTTAAATCAGGCTGACACAGTAGAAAGCACTGTATATAAACAGTAAGATAGTCACGTCCTCAAGATCCATCTCAACTTAAGGGAAAAGAATACAAACATACATAAGGGAACATAATACATAACATACGTAAGGGAAAAGAATTAGTATTAATCCTGTTTTGCTGATATGGGAACCAGGCGTGTAGTGATTACATGGTTTAAACCCAAGAGAAAATCTGTGATGGAGCCATAAACCAAACCCAATATCCAGAGACCCAGACAAGTGCTTCACCAGCTGGGCAATCCACAATCTTCCTCCGGACTAAAAGCAGACCCCATGACGCAGGCGGCTGCTAGGTCTGCTAAACAGAGTCACAACAAATGCTGTATTTTCAGTGTGGTTTGTGTTCATCCTAGATTTCATGCTCCTTTACTTACTTGAAGCCTCTGGCACCAAAGAATAATTTGCTGGGAAGAAAGAAAGTGTAGTTATGGATCATAAACCCTCACTTGCCTGCTGGGAATGTGCACAGCTGATGCTATCAGGGGAACCCACACATGTCAGATTCTGTCCATCTAGTCCAGACCAGAAACAAGAAAATGACCTTTAGAGTCGCACTCCAAATTTTTGTGCTTAGATGACCGGGAAACTGAGTTTCCAGTGGGACACTCACCCTAAACTGGGAAGAAAACCAAAGCCACTCACTGGGTGGTGTTATGCACCAAAAGAAGCTGGGGTATATAGCCCTTGGGATATTGCCGCACAGAACATGAAAGTATCGTCGTGACTCCCTGTGTGAGCCCACGCATATTCTTATTTTTTACTGAGAGGCATAAGAGCTGCTCAGTACCGTGAGGTTCTTCCTAAACCATTGTTGGCAGGAGACAACCTGGTCAAAGAGAGGACCGAACTCACACGGAAGCATATGTACCAAAAATGCAACCTACTTTTGCAGCCCTATGGCCTGTTCTCCCCCCAGGGACCTTCAAAAAGCTAAACAAAATATCGGTGGCTTGTAGCGCAGCAAAGACCTGCCCTGACCCTCGTCCCCAGGAATCGACATGACACACTCAAATACTGTACATTTTTTTCCTGTCTCTAATTTTGTCTCCCTAACCGCCTAATTTCTGGACCTCGTGTAAACTGCCGCACTGAAGCAGGTTTATACAAGTTCAGTACCTTCTGCAGAGATCAGCTGTCTCCTCCTGCCAGGCAGCAGGTGGGGACATTGAACCTTCTGTCGGTCAGTTCTCAAGGTGCCCAGAGACAGCAGGGAGGTCAGTTTAGGTCCCCTGTTTCCTAGGATAGAAAGGGCTACGGAGATCCAGAGAGGATGTGGTTGAGAAGCATGCATGGCTCTCAGGCAATAAACCGTGTCCACGTTCCCCAGCAGACACCAGCCTTTCCAGTTCCACTCTGCTTTCCCTCCCCTGTCACATGCTTAGCCGGTGGGCAGTCGTGTTTCAACTCCCACTGAACCAAGGCAAGTGTCCAAAATACCTTAGTGGAGTAACTCTACAGGCAGAGTCCCTGACACGGGGACACTTTCCCTTCCAAATTCACATTTGAGGCTGACTCGTAAGGTGGATAAGCTATCCCCTATGCTCTATTGCAAGTTTCCATAACAAAATTGCTTACCCTCCTCTTCTGTTGCCTCTGTACCTCTCTCTGACATCCTTTAAGCAGGGAGGCACAATCAGAATAGGAACAAGCGCATACGTACACAAGAGTTTGGGGCATGTTAAGCAGTGGGAGTAGGTCGCATGGAGCAGATACGCATTTTATCCATACGGCAGGGAAGATCTTACAATTGCCCTGACTTCACTCTGTCTCTTCCCCATCTGGAAAGATGCTGCAACATCTGGCAGCAATCGATGGCATTCAAGTATTGCGTTCCCCCGGCTCTGTGTTGCCAGTATCCCCACCTTCCCTGCAGCTTTGGAGCCCTCCCAGAGCTGCCCCACTTTGTGGCCCACCACCGGGGGAATCTGCCAATCTCCAGCAATGTGAAATTAAGCTGGACCCACAGCAGTTTAAGTAACAACAAATTTAACTTCCTTTCAAAGAGAACAGGAGAATGTACGTCACCCACTGCACAAATCATGTGAATACAAGTTATGACAACCTGAAAAACTGGACAGAAACTACACGCAGCAATCTAACACAGACAAGCCTGTGCCAGCTCACCCCAGATACCACCTCTGTCCCTCCTACCTTACAACAGCTCTCCCACAAGCCTGCAGCATCCCTCTGTTACGAACCCAGGTAATCCCCATGGAGGAGCTCTGTTCCCACTTGAATTCTTAGCCCTCACCACCTGCCCTGTGACATTTTCTTCCGCTGCCTTCCTAATTCCCTGACACGCAATCACCTTCCCACTTTCTAAGCACTTTCCTCAGGGCAGCACCTGCCGCTCTGGAGACTGTGATACTGGTGTCCCCCCCAGGCTTCCAGCCTCATCTGGCCGGGCTTGAGCTCCAGACTCCAAATAGCCTACCAGCCTTACCTGCCTTCACCGAGGGAAACAGGACGGTGAAAGGCAGCACAGCAAAAGGAGGAGCTACGCGTCTGGACCAGCAAGTTAGCTGTGCCATCTGCAGGACTTTGCAACCCTCTGTTTCCAGGAGATCTCCTCCCGTTCTGGAGAACAGATGAGCTGATCTCTTTATACTTGTCCCCTAAGAAAGACACCGTTTGCTGCCCAGCCACAAGCACCGACAAAACAGGACTGCTTGTCCTGGTGAATAGAAGGCCAAGGGAATTGGGATATAGCTGCAATGGAGACAGCGAACCAGACTCCAGCACTGCTGGCTCTCAGATCCAATCCAATATCAGACCTTCAGGACCTCCTCTCCTTTGCCCTGTCACTTGTCCCTTACTTTGTTTCCTGTCACCTACACTGTCCTTCTCCCACTCTCACCTGCAAAAGGCTGGGGCGGAGGTGTTGCTGAGGGGATCTCACTGTCACAGCAACAGACCCGGCATGCCAGCATTGACCCAAGACCAGCGACTCCAAAGAGACATGGGGTCTGCAAGGTCCCTTGGCTTTGCTGCCCTTTCCCTGCTCTCACAGAGGGGCTGGAGGGACAAAGACACAGACCCTGCGGGGCCAGGTGTCTCTGGGCTTGCAATCAGTCTCATCTCACCAGCTCATCTGTTTCTACAGAAACCTAGAAGCACCACAGCCCACTTCCTCCTCTTTAAAGCTTGTAGGTTGTCTTCTCTTCACAGCTGAAGCGATCAGGCGTCCTCGCTTGCTCTAGGTGGGACAAGGACTTTGCCTTAGGTATACAACAATTACAACTACTTCAACGTTACTCTGATTCATGAATTTTGTAAAAGCCTGACAGTTTTCCCTCTTTCAGACAAAGCGTGTCCTACCTGTGACCATGCTAAAACATTCCAAGTTCTCCCAGCGATGCTGCCTTTGTCCCCATCGTGGGCCAAATAAGCATAGAAAATGTGATTCTTCTGTTGCGCGTTGGATCAGTTTAGGCTTTTTATCTGCATTTGTTAAAGTGCAGGTCACAAATGGGGAGCTTTTGAGAAAGGTAAACAAATTCTTCTTGTAGTTTTTCATGTGAGTGATCTTATCTTAGATCTGTTATAAAAATCTCTTATCAGCCTGTTTCACAATGAGCGGTTATTTTGATAGTTATATGATCTAGTTCCTATGTGCATGTTCTATGCTTGTTCCAGACTAAAAATGGCTTTGGAAGCAGGATACTTGTTACTGATTGAGGTATTTTTATTTTCTATAAAAACAGATGTAAGGATAGCCATAGCAGAATAATTATCCCACCAAGATGAACACCAGTTTATTTCCCCTCATAAATAAGTAGGGCTAGAGTCAATGACAACATGAGCTATTGTAGCCAGTAAAGCCTTAGAACAAAGGGATCTTCTTGGGCACATTAATATCTCTCCACGGATAGTCAGCCTTGATTTGTCATTAAGTCCTTTACTCAGAACACCATGTTAAGGGCACCGCAGAGCAACTACAACAGCAGCAACTAATATTCCCAGTAGTTTACAAAGGTCAGGGTTATTTAATGCCCCTGCCATATGACAAGGGTCAGGCATGCCAGACCTGGAAATAGACTTCAAGCCTTCTAATTTTGTAATCCCTTTATCCCCTGCTCCCCACCTCCACAGCAACTGGAATTCCTGGCCCTTCTTCTGTTCTCTTCCACCTCAGCATCACTGCAGCCAAAGCTCCAAAAAGGCTACCGTGATGACAATGTGCAACTGGATCCTCCAGCCTCCCCTTCTCACCACACACTGACGCATCTGCTCCGTGCTCGCTCGCTAGGACAGGGCCCCTTTCGCTCCCAGGCTTCTGTGCTGTGCTCTGTACCATTAACTGCCCGTCTCCCGCGTTCCCGCTGTTGCACATTGCCTGTCCCCCTTGCCTTCGCAACAGTTATCTTCTGCATCATCTCACCATCCTCTTTTTCCTCTCCAGCCTCTTTTTTTCCAACATCTACCGCCTCCTCGCTTTCTCAGGCTTGATCTAGACTGAGTTTAACATGTGCTATTAGCCACAAAGGATAATCCGGTCATTTAACCAGTCTAACATGGACACAGCAGACTGGCTTTAAGTCGTGTTAAATGGACCAAGTTAGAATCTAAGAGGGGTACTTTAAATCCTAGTTGAAGCAAGAAATCAGTGTTTCTTTGCATATCTCAGTTTTTACCAGTTTCTGACATCTTTTCCAAGAGTCTCTACTCATTTTTGTTCTGGTCATCATCTTTTGGAACCCATCTCTTTTTTCCTCTCTTTCTAACCCAAAGAGGCTCCTTTAAACAACTTTTTCATCACCTTAAAGAGGACGTGTTTTTCCCCTTCAGACTCACCTACCCACGAAGTGGTTTTTTACCCACTATCAGGCAAATCACACGGCTTTTCTCATTTAGCTGCTTCCCCTTTGTACTTGTTTATGTTAATATGCGCTTGCTTCTCATTCCAAGTTTATCGCTCCTGCCTCAAAGTCAAAGATGGTATATTTCTTTTGGAAGAACAAAGAACTTCTTTTCCGTCTTAGATACGGATAAGGTGAGGCCAGGATCCGGGACGACTGTCGCTAATCGTACAGGGAGACAGAGAGGGGAAAAAAAAGAGAGACTAGAAATTAAGGCTGGCGTGAAAGCACGAAGGCAAAAGGTTACAGATAGGGCTGAGTAACAGCGAACACCAAGAACAACGAGGAGGCCCGATTCCAGCTTCCCAGTGGTGCCTCAGGTACCCAGGAGAGGGGAGGTGGCAGCAAAAACCGGGTTGCATAAGGGGAGACAACCCACTCCAACACTCCCCTCTGCTGGCCACCGCCCGGGGCCACCGGCCAGGGCGACGTCTGCTGGGGACAGGGTGCTCCGGATTGCTCCCCGCTTTGCCCGGCCAGACAACGGCTCCCCCATGAGCGCCGAACCCCTCTCCGTTCGCTGCACCACCGCCGGCCTGTTTGAGGCTGAGCACGGCTGAATTACTGAGGGAACGCCAGAGAAATTCCCAGATACGCACTTCGTGCCGCTCGTTCGACTTTAAGGTCAATTAGTAGGTCTTTTATGTCTTCATATGCACACTGGTATGCTGCAATGCTCTTGCCTCCTTACAGCACCTAACCTTTTCCTCCAGAAGCCTGGATTTTCTTTCCTCGCTGCTATTAAGAGGGCAGAAGCTACACAAAAAAAAACCCCAAAAAAGATAAACCAGGAAGCCCCCAAGGCCAGATCGTTTACAAAATGACATGTAGGCACACGTATCCACAATGTATTGTGGATAATGTTGAATAGCGTGAAAAAGAGTTGTTTATATTTTGCTGTATCCTTTTGTACTTAAAGAAATACTGATGCGTGATCTTGGTTTAACCGGGAAACGCAGTTTAAAGCTGTCCTCCTCCTCCTTCTCTCTCCCTTTTCGCTTTCTCTGAATGACTGCAACGCTGCCAGAACTCGGCAGATGAGCCACCCCGTCCCCGAATTAGCTAAATTAGCTGTATTAGCTACACTAGCTGCATGCGCTACCGGGAAACCCTCTTCCGCAAGCTCACCTCTGCCAACCCTGGACAAGAGAGGGACATTTTCAGGGATTCCGTTTACCCGCGGTCATTTAACACTGTTTGCTTCTGAACCAGGCCCTGGCACCCACTTCGAGGTGCGCGGGCGAGGGACCCAAACAGCTATTCATGATGTTAAAGAAAACCGTGCCCGTTGCCCCTGGAAACCGCCTCTCCGGCAGGGGTTGCTAAGCGATGCGCTTGTGCTCGGGGCGGGGTGGGGGGGCTAAGATCTGGCAGCGCTTCCCTTAGGAGTGACCTGTTGCGAAATGAGAGGGCAGGGACAGGCAGGCCCACCTGCGGCATAGCGGCAGGGCCCGCACGGAGGGGATGGCTGCTCTACGGTGGTGTTTGACTGACGGGGCCGGCGAGTTGCCTGCCGGAGACAATAAGTGGATGTGACGGAGGGAAGGGCAAACCGGTTGCCACGGCAACCGTGCTCAAGTCATCTGAGGTCAAAAATGATGCCTGAGGCTGCCAGAGGAAAATGAATTTTGATGTGAGGACAAATCCCACAGCAGTGACTGCGTGACTCGGTCTGCCACCGCTGGGTGCCTGAGCATCCCCCCTCGCTACCCCGCCAAACTGGACCGCGTTGCTCCCCGCTCCGGTCCTCCTCGGGGCTCTACCGAAGCCTGACCATCCATCTCAGCGCCTGTCCTGAATTCACCCCCAGCTATTTTTGTTTCTGGGTCACCCAGGACACATCTGCATAGCCAGCTGAGGTTGACTGCGGTGCGGGCTGGAACACGCACGCCCCTCTTAACCAGAAGCAAGGGCTGCCCAGGGCAGGCTGGCAGGGAGGGCTCAGCTCCCCCCTCGCCGCTCCTTCACTGTCCTCAAGTACCCGACTTCCTAAAAAGCCAACACATACGTGCCTAGTGATGTTAAAATCACGTCAGCTTGTTTTTTCCTTCCCCCCCACCCCGGCCTCTCCTGGGCAGGCAGCCTTTGCAGACCTCCTGCAAACCTTTGAGCCAGGAAAGCAGCTGGAACTGAGCAGTCCCTGCAGAATCCTGCCGCCCTGGAACGAATTTCTGTTGCCATCTGGTGGCAACTGAACAGCACCTGGAAATGTAGAATAAATACCAAGACCCACCCCCCCTNCCTTTTACTCTGCCCATGTCGCAATTTCCTTACTTTAGAAGGGAGCAGGGGAGAACGTTCACGCTGTTGGATTATTTATTTATTTGTTTACTTACTACTTAATCTCATGCAGATTCCAGGTTATACCTGTCATTGCAAGCCTCTCCACAGTTTTCAATTCAACACCGACAGTTTTCTCGACTACTCCCCGTGCTGTAGTCAAGACTCTCTCCTAACTTCTGAAGCTCGCAGGTTAGCTCACCCTCAATTAGGCATCTTCACTCTAGGCCCTGAGAGCTGCTGAACGAGTCATCCGCAGTGGGCCAGTTAATGAATGCGAAATTGCCAACCCCATCTGGCTGTTGCAGAAATCCCCTTATAGGATTGCACCCCTCTTTACAGAGGAACATACGAACCACCAGCCAGCCTCAGACTCCCTCCCTATCTCGCCCAGGGCCCCATCACTGTCTTAGGGGCAGAGGCCTCACGGAAGGCAGAGATCTCATGTCAGATGGTTTGCCCTGACACGTTCCTTTCATGGCTACCGTTGCAGCTTCTGCAGGAGCCTGGCTTAAACTGCAGTACAAGAGCCTCTGCAGGTAGCCACAAATTCACCCTCTTGCCATCTCATTAGTCCCAGATAGAGAATAATTCCTTTCCCATTTAAGCAGGGCACCCAACCCAAAGACTGCATGGACAATTCAGAAGCAGGGCATCCTGATGGCATTCGACTGTAGTCCTCCTTTGGTTCTTGCTCCCAGCTATGTCTTGGAGCCTGCCTTTGTGCCCTGGTGCCAGCCTTGCCTTGCCCTTGTTCCCTGCTCCACCCCAGCCACATCTGCCCGCTGGAACTACCCAACCTTGTTCGTAACCATCTTGCCTAACTCCAACAAACTGACTCTACCAGTCAGGCGCAGAGCACCCTGTGAATTTTTCACTTCAGTATTCCCAGAGGCAGGAATGACTCATGACATCTTGTCACTCCCAGTAACTCAGCTTGTTACCAAAGCCAGGCCTCTGCTTTGTTTTTAAACATATGCTAACTAAAATGTTGTTTCCTACTAACCTTCTTACTGGGTGAGAAAATAGATAATTACTGACCTTCTTACTGTGTGAGAAAATAGTTAGTCACTGAGCTGATGTTACAAAGAGTGATAAGGAGGAGACAGCCAGAGGCAGCTGATCACCAAGGATGGGATAACAAGAAGTAGTTAATCACTTCAAGGTTCTTTTGTGCATCAAGTATGCGCTCCTGTACCAATTAGGACAGAGCTGTGGCTACTTCAAGGAACATCCTTATCATCCTCAAGAAGTTGGCCAACTTACAGTAAACTTTTACTGTCCTGAGATGACTCAGCACCTTGAAAGGACAATGGAAGAAGGGTATCCCCACCCAAACGACCACCGAGGCACTCACGCCTGCACAGAAGTGTCTTGCCGACGCTGCAAAGTTTAATCCGCATGTGCAAAAAGGCTATTTGGTCATCCTACTGAATATGTAAGCCTAGGTGGAGTTACGTACTGGGTAGGCGGAATTATGAGAATCTTCTCTGTATAAATAATGGGTGAATATCCCCGGTAAGGCGTGCTCGATGTGTGGGTTTTCCCCCTAGCACCCAGCGTCAGATAAAGCAATATCTCCTCTCTAAACTACTTTTGGTTTTGAGCGCTTTTATTTCAGGTAAAAAGCTGATGAAATCCCAGGAGCAGCCAGCCACGCTCCAGCTCCGTGTGGATGTTGGTGCTCCAGCACCAGCTCCAGCACCCCACGTGAAACTACCTGTGCAAGTGCAGCAGCTCCTTCGCTAACCCCATCACAGAGCTGAACCTTCCCTTGCCACACAAAACTACTGGAGACCACCAATGTTGTTTTGGCACTGTTCACCTATGTCGTAGGTTGGTTTTGACCCAATTTCCTGTGTGTGCTGTTGATGGTGTCATGATGGCCCAACGAGCCCTCCACTGCAGAAGGTTTTCTTTTAACTGTTTACGTAGGGTTGGTTTTTTTTTTTTTCACCGTTTATTTATGAGGGCAGTCAGCAGAACCTGCGCTCACAACATTAAAGCAAAGGCAGAGGGATTGCGTGGGGATGTTTGGCAGTACTGTCACCCTCACCGTGGTCCCAGGAAGGAACCCTGCAATGCAGCCTCCCCACTTCCAACAGGGGCAGATTGGAAAAGTCCTGGCGCAGCTGTAAACATCCTTTGCTTTAGGTAATTTTTTGTTTGTTCTCTACATCAGTACTGACGTCCACTGGCGAGAGCGGAAGGCTGGTCTTTGCGGGGCTTGTAACTGGCGGTGATTCCCTCGCCCAGCTCTCTACAGCTTCATGTTTCAGCTGTATGTTCAGTCCAGTGCACTCGCAACTGTTAGCTCAGGCCACAGAGCAGAGACACGCGCTGGAGAGCTGTTTGCCACCAGGCTGCTGGAAGGCAGCGAGGGGACAGGCGGTGGTCCTCAGCCGTTTTGAGTTAAACACCTGATTCCACAGACCCCACCAACCTAGGCAGCCCCAAGACACCCCGCCGACCTGTCAGCCCACCGCCCTGCTCCAAAAGGTGGTAACCTTATCCTACCACAGTAGGAGGGGAATGGGTCACATGGGTCTGAAAGGAGTCTCTACAAACTCCAAGCACATAGGATTTTATTACGAATATTGGTTTTTAACAACTTAGGCCAGGAGCAGATCTTCATCCCTCTGAACGACTTTGTGACAGAGATTATTTGGTTACACAACTACACTAGCAAATGAAATGGTGTCTGGGAGCGTTCCCCGGCACTGAAATTTGATGTTTCAAGTTTAGGTGGCAGCCAACTATCAATCTTCCAAATAGTTCTGTTTGTGGTTTAGGAGTCAGCACGTGACAAGGAATGGTCCTGGAGGACGTCTGCGTGCAGCCAGCTTGTTGTGGAGGGTAAAAGAGTTTAACAGGATGGCCACTCCATGCCCATTAGCCTCAGGCACAGAAGAGTCTTGCTTAATTTACTACCACAGAGTCAGCTTTTCTCCCCGAGTGGTCACTGAGCCAATTTATAGTCACTTTGTTCACTTTTCATACTTCCCAATTCCTTTAGGCTCTCTGCATAACACTAAAATAATTTGGGGCAAAGGATTAATGCAATTTAGGTCCAGTGTAATCTTTCACTAGCGTGTCACTACGTGTAATGCTTGATTCACTATGATGACAGAAGCAAGTTTATTGATTTTTATACATATTTTTTTTAAGATGCATTGCTTTTAGAAAATTAGAACTTGCTGTCGGTTTTCAGGATGTAGGTTACCGGAAACACTGGTTAATAGGTCAAGTGCATTGCCCCACCACAGAGCTGCGCAACTCCCATTGATGTGATCCCAGGCACAAAGAATCCCTATGAGAGCCAAAGAGAATGCTGCTCTGAAACAAAGGCAGGTTACCCTGAACAGTTAACACAGCGTTCGTATGTTCCCAGAGCTTCACCTACAGATCTCTACATTCATTCTGGGCTGGAAAGGAGAGCTTCCTTCAATCTTGTGCTGCCTATCAAGAACTGAAGAGGAGTACTGGGAAGTACAAGTGCCTCTTTCATTGCGTCCCCGAGCTACTGGCTCGCGTGTGGTGAAAATCGCTACAGAGCCAGAGTTGGGGAAGCATCGAAGTTCTAAATGCAATAGGAAACAAATGGTAAATAAGTCTTCCAGGTCAGAACTGGTCACTTTGAGTCTACGGTTACTCATTTTGCTGACAGTAGTTCTTCCAGAGGCTGCAGGCTAACTTAGCTCTGAATATTTCGCGTCAAAGCCCAGCGCGTGTCATAACTGCAGCAACGCCATCTTAAGCCACTCAGAGCAGAACCGCTGGCTCAGCAATTCTTAAGAAGGACTAAGGATGATTCGCATTAAGCTTTCAAAGCTCACAGACTGAACCAGGCCTACTGGTGTTTAGGGACTCTGAAAACGTTTACTACCGATGTGTTACCGAGTTATCAAGTAATCTTTCTCCCTAACCCAGACTCCTTAAGCAGAGGGCAGTATTTCCGGGACAGCAGCCATACAAACAAAGATGTTACACAAGCCCTTGTAAATTTTTTTTTTTTTTTTTTACTTCTATTCACCCCATGTCTCCTCAAATGTTTGAGACAAACATCTTCTGATTATGCACAGGAACACAGTTATCCCAGTTCCTCGGACAGAAGGACATCTGATGTTGACTACTCCTACGAACCAAGAACGTCAGAACACAATTAGCAATATTGTCAAAAAATCCTGCAAGTAATTAGGACCGTGCCTGGCCAATGGTAACATCACTTGAAGGAGTGTGTTATGCTTTCAAATGTGGACTGATAGAAACCCTTAATAGTTCAGAGAAGAAAGCGAACTAAGTTCAAGTTAAATAGCTGTTTCCTTTCCCTGTTCCCACTCTACCACCTCAGGCTCAGTGGAAGAGCAGGACAGCAAATGCCTGTCTGTGAAAGGAAACGTTAGTCAGCCCTTTTCTCAAGTTCTGCATCTTCATTTTAAATTCAGTTATGTTTCAGTGTGACTCTCATACCTTTGGGACATCCTTCACTACAGTCTCTCCTGAGCATCAGTCACCTACCAGAAAATTCCGCATCCTCAGCCGGGATGTTCCCTCTCACAACCTCTCAACAACTCATGGGGACACAACCCTATCAAACACCCCTGTCCCAAATGTATTGCCATTGAGGACAGCGCTAGACACTCGTGACAGCTACATAAATGTCAAGTTCTTTCTGAGAGCTAGTGAAGTATTTGGCTCAACCGCTTCCTTCGGCAATGAATTCACCAGTGTAATATCATGACACGGAAAAGTGTTTCCCCATTTTCTCTTCCCAGTTTCATTGAATGGTCCCTTTGTTCTAATATTACGATACAGGAAGAACAGCAGCCTTCCAGTCGACTTTTCCTACTCTAGGAATTACTTTATAAAATAACTGTCCACTTTTATACGCCTCCTTTCCAAAATAGCAACCTCATTTTTTCTAATATGTCTGTTAGAGTTTTTACATGCCTTAATTGCTCATGTCACCATTTCCTAAAATCTTCTTTTTAATGGCAGGGTTCTGCGTCCTCCCCAGAGCATTCAGACAAGATTGTCCACACTGGCGCTGAAGTCTCATGCCTGTGATTGTTGTAGAGTTAATTTAAACCCCAGAAGGGGTAACATCAGCCTAAATGTTTCCCTTGCCATTGCAGTGTTGACAATGAATTTCAATTACTGTTGCGCTGCCCTTCCCCTTCCCTGTTTCGGACTGACTGAAATCTTCCAGAGTCCCCTCTGATACGTCTGCCTGCAGACGTTGTTGCTTCACTGTTCACTTTTCCCTCCTCTTTCCAGATAAACGATAAACACAACACTGGGCACAGGATAAATCCTGAAGACATTTTGCTTTTGACCTTTTGCCACGGTGAAAACTAATTGTTCAATTACACTCCTTGCTTTCTGCTTAGAGGATAGTTATTGTTCAAAGACAGTTCGTTTTGTCTTACACTACAATGCTTAACATATTTTAACATTTTTTGTTTGCACAATTTAGGGAAGGCCATTTGGGAGAGTCCCTACTTAATTCTGGAATGTTTTTTCCTACTGTTCAGCCTAACTTTGGCCACTCTGTACCTATTTATTCTTAAACTAATAGCATCCTTCCAGTTAAAAGCTCCTTTCCCTACCTGTTGCTTATTGTCAGGTGCATTTCTGGCCAGCCACCAGATCCCTTCCGAGTTTCCATTTGACTAGGCAAGGTTTTTAGGCTAAAACTCCGGTGATAGGATCTGCATAGTCCAGAAAATCCTAGAAGTCGTTCTTACACGTGTTTCAGTTTGAATTAATCTTTACTGAGAACAACTGATCAGAATTATTCACAATATTCTATAGGATATTTTTTAATAGAAATTTTCCCTTTTAGCAGTTCATGGTGTGTGACAAGCTAATACTCAAAGATCCTTTTCCTCCTTCTCTCTCATTTCCAATTGGTGAATTCCCAGGAATAAAAAAAAAAAAAAAATTAATAGTCCCTATATTCATGGCACTAAATTTTGCGTACCTGATTCTCATATGAGATTTCATTTCGTCCAGATCTCCGGGGTCTTTCAGGATTCATTTATAACATCCTGATCATTCCATCCTTGTGCCATCAGCAAATTTCATCCAAATGCTCTTTTTATATATGCCAAGGCCATGAATTCAAATATGAAATGAGATAAGGCCCCAAAGTGACCTACATTAGTAATCCCTTTTCCCTATCAAAATTCTGTCTTTGTGGAGCAGTCTCAAAGGCCTTTTAAAAATCTAAATAGATCAGATGAAATGTTTCTCTTTTATTAACTTCTTTATTGACAGAAAACTGAGAAGGGGATTTATGAGATACTCTTTGCTTAAGGAATTCATCTTGGTTATCATAATCTTGCAGGTGTTTTGACATATTTTTAATTACCATTCCAAACAGCTTTCAAGAAACAGATAAAAGTTTCACTATTCTACTTCCCTGCTTCATCCCTAGCACCTTTTTTAAAAACTGTGGGTACGGTCTGTATTGCCTTCTCTGGTGCTCTGGTACCACGGAAGCTTTCTATGAGAGGGCAGATATTTCCCTTACCCAAGAAGACAAGGTGCCCAACTACTTCCCACTCGAAGTTCTCTGGAATTCCTGGAGGTATGCCACATTAGGTTTTAAAATTATTAGTTTGGTCCCCCATTTCTCCTTATGAGATCTCAATCTCATACACTTTGTAAAAAACAGAGTGGATGCAGGACATGAATAAAAAAGTCTCCTACATCCTCAAAATTGAAGGTGGATATGAAAAAGCAAATTTTTTTCTTGATTGTTCTCTTTAACCTCCCTTGATCCAACACATCCACCAATTCTTTCACAGGCTTCCTGATTCTCACATCCTGGAAGACTCTCTTTTATACTTTTCATTCATTTCATTGTTTGCTCTGCAACTCCCTGTTTTAGCTTCCCTCCTAATTATTACATGCTGCAAATTCAAGCTTCTCCCTGCTGTAAATTTTGAAGAACCTCTTGCATGACTCCTGGTTTCTCAGAAATTATAACTTAAGTCACACAGGTATCCTATTTTCCTTTTGATCCACCGGGATGCTTGTCATCCGAGGCTATTATTATTGCTGATATCATAGGTATCCGCAGCACTTCTAAGGATTTTAATCTTTAACTATTAACTCTGATGTCTGCTTCTCAGTCAGAATGCAACAGCATGAACTGCTCGTTAGTTTGAGTTACTGCTATCAAACTTTATATCCTGTCTGCATTTTCACACCATCTGCTTTTGAAGTGGTAGACAGGCTGTTAATCAGACTCACCGCGCTTCAGTGTCTGTGAAGTGCAGTGGCTCTTTGAAAAGTGACTTGAGGTGGTTCTACCGTTTCACAGCAGCTTCTGTCCGCGCTTACAGGCAGACAGAGCTGTCCTAGCGGCCAGTCCTGCCATGTGGCCACAGCTTTCCTTCCCTGGCATTGTCTAAAATGAAGACCCAAACTTTGAGGCACAAAACAGGATTTTCTTTTAAGGAGACACCTACTGAGTGATCTTTTGGTTTGTTCACTATAACTACCTGAAACTTAGAACGCAATTTTGTCAATTCAGTACAGGAAGGAGCAGTATCCAGCTTCCTCTCTCGGGGCTATTTTAATTCTGCAGGGCTAACAAGCAAGAAAAACAGTAAAAATTATTTCAGTCCTTCAAGTCAGAGGATTAGTCAGAATGCACCTAAGCATCTTAACTGCTGAGTAAGAAGGTACCTTTTCATGTACAGCTTTTTAGTGGAGAATCACTTTATAACTGTGCTGCACTTTCCTTTGTATTCATGGAGCCTATAGCAACATAACACGTGTAACAGTACCTCGGTGAGCTTTTGGGCCCTAGAATCTGATACTCCTTATCAGTTTGTCTGTATGTCTAACTACTGGAATGTCTCACTTGTGAGTACTTCATAATCTTTAACGTCGTGACACTACATAAAACTTCTGCGCCAGTAAAGTCCAGTTATCACAGAAATATGTTCTCATGGAAAACATTTTAGAGGTTTTACACTGAAGGAAAACCAGCATGAAGTGAAAATGCAGACAGAACAAATTCACTTCATTCACTGACATCCCCTTCTCTTCCTGAGGAAGCCCCTTTGCTTCACCTGAGACAGCTAGAAGGGAGCGCAGCAGACCCTAGGCCACCGAAAGTGCTTCAGAAGACGCCAACGCCCTGGTCTGCCAGACCGTGACAGCCCCAGGGGTGCCCTGCTCTCTAGCCTGACAAGCACCAAAATCGCGAAGGCGTTTGCATTTAAGTATCGCTTATTCTCAGGTAAGCACTTGCTGACTCTGTCAGCTCTGTCTATGCCCTCCAAGCTTTTCAGCATGAGCGGGAGCTCCAAAACAAGACTATGTGTGCTCTCCCCCCACCAATCTGTCTAGAAGACGTTGCTCCCAGAGGCCCATTCAGAGCACATCTCGGGCACGGGGAATCCGTAAGGAAGGGCTGGGGCAGAACAAGCATGTCACAGTTAAAACATTTTCCCCTGACTCCTGCCTCCCCACACGACTTTCTGTCAGAGATATCACAGTCTGAACATGCAATTAAGTATTTTGCAGTATTCGTAATTTTTTATCTCCCCGGTATCTTCTGTATACTGACTGAATGTCCTGAAGACCAGGGTTTATAATCCATCTATTTTCGTCTCTGTGACTATTTAGTCATTCACACTAAGAGAAGCTTCAAGGAAAAAAAGACTTTAAAAAGCAACCAACTCCAGTTACCCAAAGCTGGGTAATAAGAGTATTTGCCTAAGATCTGCTGGCACACCTTTCTTTCAAATTGGGCATTTGACCTCGGGCAGACACAGAAGGAGCAGTCTCCTTCTGCTCATGATCCTTGGGAATAAACACTGCACTGCTTTGGTACCTACCTACACCCAGTACATCTGTCTGAAAGATCGAGGGAAAAGCAGGTGACCCAGGTTTAAACCTTTGCTATAAAGGTATAAGAAGAATGAAAGCTCCTTGCGGAGATCTAAAAAACGAACTCCCGTGGGGTTCATGAAAATAAGAGACCAAATACAGGATTGTCCTTGCAAAGGGAAAGGTCACAATACAAACTAAAGATTTAAAAGGCATAAGAGAACAAGAATGAAAAGAAACGCTACAAATGCACCAATTAGAGGAAAAGCTTCAGTTAGAATTTGTGCCCTATTGGATGTCAAAAAAATCCAATTATGAGACCAAAACTGATAAGGAGCCAGGGTGTGTTAGTTCTGCAATTCATAGAACTGCCTGCTTCAAAGCATGTTAAAGTGCAGCTGTGGCCTGTAAAATTACTGTCACAACCACGTGCGATGGCATGGAGCCTGCAGAGAGGCTTGGAGGAAACAAAGAGCAAACCACCAGTCACTGGGAAATGAAGGCTGGGACTTTCCTGCTTTTGAAAAAAAGACTTTCTGTATTGAAAGCACAGCCAGCGCCCCTATCTTAGTTCATATAGTTGCAGGTCCTATTTGAAAGCAGAGACGGGGCCTTTGGTAGCGACAGGGATGTCCATGCAAACTGTACTGTACTTCTGTGGGTGCTGAGAGGCAGAAGGGCTTCTGTCCACTCAAAATATTCCATTATCTTTTCCCAGCTACTAAAACCTCTGGAGCACGTGTGGTTTTATTTTTTTGTCACCTGGCAGGATTACCCTGGCAAACTCCTGCGGCAGCCACACAGCCGTAGCGGAAAGAACAGGCTCCACGGCTGAAAGCCTGAGAGGTGCTGAAGTGGGAAAAGGACACACTTCACTCTGTGAATTCAGTCGTACCTGCTGAGCAAGGGACTAAATTTAATGGCTTCTTTTGCTCCAACCTACAGCAGCACGAACACAGCCAGGAGAGCAAGAGGGACGCCGCGTTCCCCGCCACCACCGCCCATCCAAGGGCCTTTGAGCTGATCCCGAGGCGGCAGGGCCCCAGCCCGCGTCCGCAGGCCGGGCAGCTGGGAGCGGCCCCGCTCCACTCGCAAACGGAAGGGAGCCGGCGCGGCCACTGCCATAAGAAACAACATGGAGCCCCCTTCTGCCATTTTGCAGGCGCCGCTCCCCGTCGGGGGGCGGCGGTAGACGGGGGAAGGGGCTCCCCCGGGCGGCGCCAGCAGCGGGGCGGGGGGAAAGGCACCGCCGGCAGCCCGGGTGTCACCGCACGGCGACAGGGCGGCCGGGGCGGAGCGCTGCCTTCCCGGGGCCGCCCACGGCCGCCAGACGCACCGTGACGCGGCAGCAGGAGCACGGCCCGGCCCGGCCCCGCCGCCCCCGCGCGCATGCGCCGGCCGAAGGACAGCGACACCCGCCTCCGGCCGCCGAGCTAACCGGAAGCCGCCTGCCCTGGACAGGAAGTGACCCCTGCGCACCGTGACAAACAGCCGCGCAACCCCCACCCCGCTCCAGCCGGCCGCGCGGCCCTTTGTGACTCATTTGACTGACGCGCGTGGGGTGACCAATGGGAACTACTTCTCCCTTCCCGTCTGGCCCACCCTTTTCTCGGGCCACGGCCAATCGAAAGGGCAAATTCTCCTCCGCCGCCGTCGCCTGTTGATGGATGGGTGCGGGAGCCAACCAGACGGCGGTCTGCGGGCTAGCCCCGCCCCCGCCTCCCGCCAATGGGCGCTGTGGAATGAAGGCGCTAGCGGGACCTGGGGGGGAGGGGGAGAGGTGCCCCCGCAGACCTGCCGCCCGAGCGCCCCTGCCCGGGGGAGCCGTCTCCCCCTCCTCCCCTCCCCGCCGCGGGGACCTCCTGCCGGTCCCGGGCCGGGCCACCGCCGGCGGGGCATGCCGCAGCGCCTCCGCTCCCCGCCACACGTTCCCTGGCGGGATGCGACACGGGGCGGGGAGGAGCCGCCCGGCCGCTGCCTGCGGGGGCTCCTCGCGCTCTTAAGGTGGCCCGGTGCGGCGGGCCCGTCGCCCCGCCGGGCCCTGCACGCCCGCCCGCGGCGGGAGGCGAGCTGGCCGTGCCGGTTGTGGACGGGCGGCGCCCCTCGCCCCTGCCCCGGTGCGGGGTGGCTGTCCTGGGGCAGGCGAGGTCCCGCCGCGGGGAGACGCGCGGTAACGACGGCCGACACGGCGTCAGGCGGGAGCTGCCTGGTGTGAGGGCGGCGTGCGGGCGTGCCCGACGGTTTCAGCGCCCCAGCGGGCTCGAGGGGCGGCTCGGGGAGAGCGAACCCGGCCTGCCCTCAGGGTGAGGGGGCCGAGGGGAGGAGGAGGCCGCTCCTGGCTTCCCGCTGTGGGGACGGGGAAGCTGTCACACAGGGAACGGCAGCTGGAGCCGGAGTGTTTGCCTTTCCAGGTGTCCGAGGCCGGGCCAGCGCACACACATCCCTCGATGCTTGTCCGACCTTTGAAACTCCGGAGCTCCCAGCACGCCAGGTTGGCGCTGGTAGAGGCATAAGGGTCCATACCCTTTCTTGGAGTCAAAATGAAAGTACCCGGTTTGAAACCACCGGCTTTAGCCTCACGATCGTGTAAGATGTGTCATTACGTAGGTCTGCCCTGAAAACGGGGCAGAAATGTTACTTCCATACAGTACTGAGAAATGATTCAGGAGATGCACACAAGCAGCTAAAGTAAGCTTTTATGTATATATGCATTTATACACAAATATATTAAAAAGATTTCCCTGGGTAAGAAGAGGTTTGGAAAAAAACCCACAAACCAACCACCAAACCCCACTCAGGGAGAAGAATATGTTAGGATACCTGTATATTTCTGGGGGTTGCTGAGGTGCCTGTTTACCACTAGTTGCAAATGGAAGGAACACTCCTTCAGCCAGGATAAGGAAGAGAATTCCTTCCTGAATACCATAAGTTTCAATGTCCTAACTGCCAAAAACCAAAGCCACCTCCTACACCTTCCTGGATACCAGAAGCCCCAACTGCCCGCTACCCATCTGTCAAAATTTATAGCTTTCCCTAGACAAATATTGACAATTCAGTCATGCACAAAGCCAGCAGCATCTTGAAAAATTGGGCGAAGGATAAAATACGTTGAATGTAATGTAAAAATAAGTTACATGGTGACTAGTTTACTTTTTTTTTTTTCCATGTCTCCATCTGCTAGCCCCTGTCTTCTCCTTCAGCTTGCAAAGGCTTTGGCATGAATCTTTTTGTTCTCTGAATGCAAATTATGATAATGAGGTCATGATCTATTCACTTACGTGCATTGCTGGAACACCCATTCTTTGGCTGGCCTCCCAAAGGCTTTTTTTGTGTTAGATGGCATTTTTGTATTTATGTTCTTTCAAGCGGTGGAATAAGTTAGTTACATTGCGGGGGTTTTTTTGTTTGGGTTTTTTTTTTGTTTTTTTTTTGTCTATAAAAAGCAGAAAATATTTCAGACATTCATTTAGGGGAGAGGATCCTGAAAACCAAAAGGAAAAAGAAATGGGGAACACACGTTGGATGCCTGGAACGCGTCAAGTCCAACCGCAGTTTTCAAACACCTCTGCAGTTGGCTATAGATCAAACAGCTCACAAATACCACCCATCAGTGCCTCCCAGCACAATGAGGCTTCTTGGTCTTGTCTCTCAGTAGCGTTAAGAGGAAGCCTATGCACAGTATGGACACAAATCCTAGCTAGATGGGAACCGGAGAACTTGATGTGAGAACAGCAGGGAGACCCAAAGACCACCTAGCCCAAAGAGGAGTCCAAGGAGAAGCAGAAGGTCAAGGGAACTGGAGCTAAGGTGTGTACCCAGGTCTGGAGCGAGACTCGGGGAAAGGACAGAATGGGACAGAGCTCTGCTGTGGAGGTGGAGGGGGAAGAGACGGTTGTTTGCCCTTGGTAATAATTAGGAACACTGTGATGGGATCTGTAATGAGATAATAACATGGGAAAAGGAGCAGGAAACCCTCCTTAACAGGGAGAAGAACAGGGAGAAGAGCTACGGCCAGAGCTGCCGGCATAGGAGCAGAAGAAAGGTTTGGTGTGAGAGAAGAGGACGCAGCGTGTCCTGAGATGGTGGAGGTTGAACGTTCATTCTTGTCACTTCCTGAAATGAAAGCATGGGACTTCTGACCTCTTGAAGGAATGCACGGAGTTGCTGCAGGTGCAACAGTAAATTAAGCCCTGCAAAAGCAGCAGGAGTTACACCACCTCCTCTACTATCAGAACCATTTCTATATGACAGTTTCCAGCATAATAATAATGAAAAAAATACTCAGAAAATGCCATTTTCTCCCCAGCATCCCCCCATATCCTCTACTCCAAGCCTTAGGGCAGTGTTACCATTTGAAGGGATCCGAATCTGAAACTACCCACAGAAAGGAAGAGATTATCCAATACAGGGGGTCTTTCAGATAACGGGGGTAGGGCCTCTGAGGGAGGCTGTTTCACGGTTGTGCGTTTCAGATTTCCATGTAGAAGCGACCTGCCTGTGGCACTGGCCTTGGATGCAGGGGGATCCCAGGCAGCGGCTGTTCTTTCTCACACACACATTTTGGAGTATTTGATCTATTTAGTTCACTGCACGGTCCCCTTTAATGATGTAAAATAATGGACAGTTGCCTTGTTCTGCATCCCCAAGACCAGCCTTGCGACACACTGATGCGAGACTGCGTTTCCAGCCAACTGGGTGAAAGTGGGACAACATTGCGTGTCATTCACGGGGTTTTCTATATGGTTTTGGCTGGTTGTAACCGGTCGGGGAGATAGCGATGAGACTTTTAACGGGGTTGCAGCAGAAACGCCGTTTAAGGTTTGGGGATGTTACTGCACTGGGTTATTGACAAATACAAGGCATGAACAAAGATTACTAGGGATGGACAACTGAATTTTTTTTTTTTTTTTTTTTCTTGGGTGGGAGAAGACTGAAGGCCCTGGGCTGGAGCGGGGCACAAGCACAGCGTGGCAGGCAGGAGCGGGCAGGTCACCCAGGGCGGCGNGCCCAGACGGCCATTTGGGGGCGGCGTCCCGCGCTGGAGGAGATGCCCGCCGGGAGGGCGAGCGGCTGTTGCTGGGGTGGCCCAGCAGCTGCCGCCGCCTGCGGGGGGCTGGCAAGGGGCCGCTGTCGGCAGCGTCCTGAGGGCGGAGGGCCCCACGGCCGGCGGCCACCTCCGGGGTGAATCGGCCCCCGGGGTGGGCCGGGGGTGCAGGGGAAGGCCGCGGCCCCGGCTGGTCGCGACGGGCAGCCAGGCTCCCCGGGCGGAGCCGG
>VXBH01000690.1:0-41491 GCA_013400035.1 Rynchops niger
AGATCCAGAGCTGCTCCCCACGTACAGGTCAACGCAGGGATGCGGGAGCGGCCGCAGGTTGCCATCGACGGTGTGCAAAATAAACACACACCCCCAAAAAAACCCAAACACCACCTAACCCAAAAATCGCTTCATGCCAAAGCACAAGTAAACCCACAGAACACACACTTTATGCCCCAAAATCCCCGCGTGCACTGGGGAAGGTGGCGTTGGGTGCCAGGCCGGTAGCCTCCTGAAAAGGCACCAGCTCCTGCGAGGCCGGGCACGGGCCGGCCCCAGGTAAGGACCGGCCATAAGGGCCGCTGTGGTCGTCCGTGAGCTTCACGAGCACGGCTGACCCACCGAGAGTGTCCCTCAGACCTTGTAAGGGCTCACTGGCACGGAAATACCCCATCCTGGCTCTCGCCTTTGGTGCGTTTGGGCTCTTTGGGGCTGTAGACCATGGCAGGATAGGAGCAGAAGGGAAATGTGGGCCTGCAATATGTTTTTTAATGGAATGTTGGGTTTTTTCCCCCCATTTTCGTTTGATCCAAGCGCAGCCTTTACAAGGGTCTCTCTCGCCACCCACCCTTATGACTGAGCTCCCCACAATCCTGCGCCTGAGAACCAAAGCAGGTATTTGGGAAGAACCTAGCCTAAACACTGGAATAAACAACTGCGGCGATGGATGAGAGAAGGCGTGAACAGAGATTCACAGCCTTGTAACAGTTATCTACCGGCTCCCTCACGTACTCCCACACTTCAGCTTCCCTTGTTTGGGCTTCACCTCCAGCAACATTATCGTTGTCTTCCCCCAGCACAAAACGCAAATAGGATTACACTCAAAGTGCTCCAAAAGTGCTTAAAGATTGTACATGTATTAGCTTTCTGGAAAAGTCTTGGAGCCCTAGGCAGTGCACAGATCTATATGTTTTAGAAGAGAGGTGGAGGGAGCCTTGCAAGGACAAGTCAGTCACAGGATAATAGTCTGGAGAGAAGAAAGTCTCAGAACTACAGCTTTCGGGGCTAACAGCATCAAACCTAACAGCGTCACCTTAGAAACAATGTTATGGTTCTCTCAGGTTTTTTTGCTCTTATTGATACTAAATTCCCCAAAATATTCCACTTATAGAAGTCTTGTATTACCCCAATTTATTTATTTTGTCAGATTAACTCTTTCCCTTGCTTGCATTTTTTTAACACAGCTGAGACTAATTGTAACTTTTTTTTTTTTTGAAGTCTCCTTAGAATTAAAAGTTGACTGAAATAAGTCTATGTAAGGTTTTCAGGCGCTCTAGAGGCCCTTAATCCATTATTCAATAAGGACTTAGTGCCAGTTTTATAAAGACACCAAGGTGCACGTAAACACCTCAGTGCTTTTAAAAGCCAGGCCTTTACTAAACAGCAAGTTTGGAGCAAGACAGGTGTTTCAAATAAGAGTTTCGTGACACTAGTTCCTACCTAGAGACTTGATCCTACCAATAGTTGCATGTGTGCTTAGTTGTATATAGCACATAGTTCCACTGAAAGTGCGCTGTACTACTCGCCATAGTAAAACTAAGCACATGGGTGCTTGCTGGAGCACAGCCTGAGAGACAGAAGCTAAAGAATTGGGTAGTTGTTTGCTACTCCACAGAGAATCGTATGGATCAGTTAGTTTTGTTAAGTACCAGAAAAATCTGACAAACAAAATAAGGTCCTTTTTTTTTTTTTTTTTTTTTGACACAGATTCCCCTCTGCTCTGTCTACCTGTTTATCTACCCTTCGAATGAGTTCAGGGAAGCGTGCCTGAACTGTAGGAAACATATACCCTTTGGTGAATGCTACCGAGCTAGCATGTATCTTCTGAATATGAATTATGGATATAAGTAACTAACCAATATACTAGTAAAACCATACTTCTGCCTTACAAGCTTCACAACCAGTAGAATATCTTAGTCGTACTCAGTTAGATTTCTACATTGGAGATTTAAATGCAAGCTAAAGTATATGAAAAATAAATCAAAAGGAACGCTACTGTGTATTTTTTTGGTAAAGAAGGTCATCTAAAACCAGAGAAGGAGAAAGAAAAAGGAAAACTCAGGACAATAGGGTTAAGATAAATAAAATATATATATATATGTATCTATATAAAACCCAAACACATCAACAGCTGTTAAGTTTTCTAAAAACACCACAGTTTTCTTAAATGAACCTGAGTACATACACACAACCAACAGTTGCTAAATACTATCTGCCAAAGCAATAACATATGAAATTACCAGAAAGCAATAATAGAACACAAAGCATACTAAGAAACAAATACATAAACCTATACAAATAAAACCAGGAAAGGCTTATATTATTAAAAGTAAAATAAGCCTATTTACCCAAGAGCTGCTCCTCCTTGCCTCAGTTTCCCCATTCTTATAGCAAGGATGGTGGTATTTATCCTTTGAAAATAATACCCAGAAGAATTAATTAGCTCGTTATTGCCAGTAATTACAGCAGTCACTATGTACTTTGAGATAACTGGATGAAAGTACCATAAGTCTGATTAAAATGAGAATCCACTCAGGAAGGCAATAAGAAGAAGAATGCAGGGCCTTGATCTTTTATCATGGGATCTCGTTTGGCCTTAGCTGGTAGTTACTGAAATTTGTAAGCGTGCCAAGCTGCTTTGAGGGCTACGAGGAACAAGATAAGATCCCCTTGTCCTGCAAGGGTCAACGTGATGCCCAGAGCTCAGCATCCTGGTGTCAGGGAGAAGAGCAGACAGAGGATTCACCGTCTTCCTTGGCTGGGAGGGTACCATGGCTGTGGCCTTCCCCTTCCAGCTGCTGGAAGGAGAAGCGGTGTGTGATCTCAAAGTCACCCGACCAACCTCCTCCCCTCCCTCATGCTGCTCGGGAAATCGCTTGTACTAAATAAAACTTCCTGCGCAAGTGTCTCCGAACGAGGGGAGCTCATGGGATTGGGGGCAGGAGCTGAGGATGGGGTTCTCCCACCTTCTCAGCCCTGTTTCTGCCTCCAGTTTCCAACTGTATTATCTTTTTTCTTTTTTTTTTTTCCTTCTTTTTCTTTTTTTTTCTTTTTTTCCTGCATTATCTTTTTTTTTCCCCCCCCTGAGCTTTCCAGGGCTGCTGCCCGTGTCTGGCAGGTAATTTCTCCTGTTTCCCGGCTGCCTCCCGCCACCGCAGCTCTCTGCTCGCCCAGCACCGCTCCCGGGGAGGGAAGGAGGAATGACCCCCTTTCTCCATACCAGCAGGGAGATCTGCGTGTGGAGGGTCCTTCCCGGCACAGGTCAGAGGGGCGAGGAAATGATTTAGGGCTGCAATTTTTGCAAGTAATGCCAGGGCGCAGATATATTTCTGGAAAGCAAGAGCCAGCTGTGCCGGAGCAGAGAACATCGCTCAGCGCGGCGTCAACGTTAAAACCCAGCAGCGTTTTGATACGAGACAAATTTTATTAAAACCATGAGAAGTAACCATCCAATAGCTGGTTCTTGCATCTAGCGTATACATAGAAGAAAGGGCTGGCTTTCTGACAGCAAGCAAAATGCTTGCAGTCCTCGGCCCCAGAAACGCAGGCTTCCTCGGTCACACAGTTTTCAATAGCTGCAAACACAGAGCTATGTTGCTAAATGTTAAGGGCTCAGCTGTTTACCAGAAGAATGTTTCCTCCCTGGAACACATGTTTTTGCTTAAAAGAAGTTCTCCAAAAAAACCCACTTTGTTTCATTAGCGAGTGCAACATTATAGTCCTAACAAACATGCCGTGCAGTCTCCCCTTTGCAAGAGCGAAATAGAAAAAGACGACAGAAATGGACGTCTCCGTTTAAGAGAGGGGCAGAGGTACACTCTGCCTAGGAAATACCGCAGCTTCAAGGTCTGGTGATCCAGAGCCGAATCTTGTGCTCCGAAATGTATTTATCTTCACACACCATTTTCATATTCCGGTTCATGTTGGAAGCACAGATGTGGAACAGGAGCGAGAGGCTTGTGCACTCCCCTGCCTTTACCAAGGGTTGGCCAAATCACTGCCTTTCACTTCCCAGGCTCAGCTCTCCCCTCTGTAAGAAGGAGTTGGTGCTACTCCCCCCTTACACAAAGCACATCTGAATCATTAAATGAAAACGTAATGCCCTCAAATCTTCTAAATAAAATTACACTGAAATGAATGCGTTTACATCAGCAGTTGATTTATCCCAGAGCGTTACGGGGACACAAGCGAGAGGTTCTGGAGTGAAAGTATAATATTGTTAATTAAGAGCCCTTGAACTTGCCACATACTTTGAGCTTGAGGAAGGTGAAAGAATGGCAAATTTCTGAACAACTCGGTCAGCTCAGCACTATATTTACAATGATCTGCTAAAAATCATCATCGTGCGATGGAGCTCAAGCTAACATGGGAAATCTGTGCTGAAAGAATTACAGTTATTGTAACGACCCGGAGGAAGCACGCTGTTCACATTCCTCTTACTTCTTTTGACTCTGGTATCCAATGGGAAAGTTCTTGATAAGCTTTATTGCGCTGCAGAAGGTATAAACGATGTGCTTTGAAATCTGCCGAGCTTAAATCCAAAACTTATCTTCTCGTTTGTTTCCTGTATTGTCCCAAAGATACAAATCCACTGCCCACACATGCTTATAAAGAACAAAATAGATTTATTTCTGTTATACATCCCCTTCCTTTGCTGTTTTCTTGCAGTGTTCCTTAATTCAGATAATTTTTTTTTACGTGCTACAACATTCTTCTGTATGCTGAACTGCAATGTGTTGCTTGATGTCTGCAATCAAAATGCAATGAGGGAAAAAGTAGCATTTTTTTCTGATTTATTAGTTTTCATGCTTCAAGCTCTAAAGTGATTCCTTCGGTGGGGTCAGGCAGGGAATTTACTCTGCAGCAAAGAAATGTACTGAATCGAGAGGTTTTCAGTACAGAGGGTATTGGCCTTCTGACGGAGATAATGGGACTCTGTTGTTCACAGGATAATATGCTTAGTTAATCAACACAATCTGAGCTGTTTTTACAGTTGCCATGGAAGAAAAATTTTCCACAGGAAATATAGGTCTGGTTGTGGGGTTTTTTTGTTTGGGTTTGTTTTTTTTTTTTTTAATTTTTATATTTTGTTTTTCTGCTTTTCTCTAAAAAGTTCTTGTACTTTCTTGGCTTTTTGGCATGCTAGAAAAGGCAATGCCTTCACGAGTGCTTTCCTTCTACACGCAGATAAAAGTCAATAATTAACCCCAAACACCAAAAGCCAATTGATTCTAACACGATGACTCTGTGTAAAACAATAGCGTTAATCCTCAGTTCCTTACCTCCTAATTCATATGGTCTTATCACTTCTCTTCCCAGAAGTTCCTTTGTGAACCCTCACGTTTCAACACCCCTATGGGGCTGGTTTTTGATCTTGGTCTCTTCTAGCAAGGGACAATGACACCAGGCAGCCCTGGACTTTCTGTTCACATCCTCTGACTGCCCCATACACGAGACCTGTGAGCCTCGGAGAAAGGAGCATCAGCTCCTGATTGTGTTAGGCTACTAAAAGCCACCAAGAGAGCAGCAAGAAGGCAGAAGCTGTGGCATCCCCCAGCAGCACAGTTTTCCTCCTGGTGCTCTCACGGTGACTAAAACCTTGGAAAGGCCATTTCTGCAGAGCAGGGCTGGTTTACGAGCCGATTTGTGATATTTACTCCAACCTCTTTTGCCATCTCAGACACCTTTCCTTTGATCTCAGGACAGGCATGGGAGAGGGATGCTACAGCCCACCCCGGATTAAATGCACAGAAGTGGACACAAACAGCTGGTCGGTGGGATGTCAGGGAATGGCTGGTTGTCCGGTCCAGCGCAGGCACCGCAATAAGGATGCAACCACCCAGGAGTAAGGCTGAAAACTTTTGAGACGGCTCGACCGGCCATTAAAAACACTGGCAGGACCCCTTAAGAAGTGAAGGTCATGGTTGGCACAATATTTTGGCAGCAAGGACTCGTTTATCTTTGGTTAGAGCTGAAGAAGCATTTAGGTAATTTCTGGGGGAACATAGAGAGCTTTCCTAGTGATCAGAAAAGCAACAGTTTCAAGGTTGCTGCGCTCCTCTTTTGTCAATATTTATATGAGCGCAAATTTGTTGCTATTTAAGAGGCCACTTCAAGAAAGCCAGACACAAAGTGTGAGATGCACAAGGGGCATCACAAAATGACAGAACGTTTGGTTCTTTCATCACCGTGTATGTGATGAGTACAGGTTTTGTGCAAGCTTTTGGGCCTCATACGAGGGGTCTTCTCTGTGGTGCTGCAGGGCCAAGCCAAGAGGGGCTTCTCTGGGCGACCAGGGCACTGCGCTCCCCTGGGCAGAGAAAAATTAGTTGTCTCAACAGGAGAAAAAAGGGTTGTAACATCGACCCTGCAACAAATCCTTGCAGCACGAACCACCCCCTGCTTCTGCTGATGCTGCCCGGTGCGGTGAGCATCGGCCCCATGCTTGGGAAGGGACAGAGGGGACTGACTGTGCCTGGCCATGCTGGACCCACTCCCAGTGTGCCTGTCACCTGCCTCCCCGGGGACATCTTGGTGGTGATGTCTCAAACAGCTCCTCTGGCAAAAAGGACCGTGCAGCTGGGCGTGCGGAGGTGCAAAACTTTAAACACGGGAATGAGCAGTGTAGCGAAAAGTCTGGCGGCTGGATGTGCTGGTTGTCTTGGCAGCTAGGCAGGGTTCTTTTTTTGTTACTCTGCTAGATGTAGACACCTGAATTCCTACTGAAAAGAAACAGGGGTGCCCGAGGTCTCTTGGAATTATGCAGTTTGCTAGTTCCTGTGTCTTCCCATCTATGACACTGCCACAGATACATAAATATATATATATATATGGGTATTTCTATATCTCGGGAGCAGTGTTTTGTTTAGAATATTCCAGCCATCCTGGCATATTTAGCCCCTGCAAGAAAAGTCTTTAAAGATTATTTGCACCAAGGTGAGCATCTCTCTGTTCATAGAGGAGCTGCACCAGCTGCCAGCAGGTGAGACACGTGTGGAAGGTTCCCTGTTCCCGTGTGAAGGAGCTGAGCCAAGGGCTAACGATGATGGCTGGATGCTACGAGACGAAGCTGTGCTCGTGCGTGAGTATCCCACATCGGTGCAAAATGGGCCTGTGGATTCCCTCTGTCCCTCCTGGGTGTTTCAATTAAAAGCCTGGGGAGGAAGTCCAAGAAAATGCCTAAAATGGCTTGAGTCCTTCCTCACGGTCTGGAAATGGAAGTCGGCAGTGACTAACTCCAGCCCAGCCATCAAACCCCTCCCTCCCCGACTCTGCATCGCTCTGCTCACTCCCAGCTCCTCTCCTGCGTTTGCAAACCGTCGGCAGTGGAAACAGTGAAGCAGCCCGGCTCCGAGCGCCAGGAACGCACGAGCGGTATGCGACTGCAGCAGTGGCCATCATCCACCCGTCCTGGCGTCTAACCTCGGAAGAAGTGATTAAAACCTGACAGGGGCGAGTCTTGATTATAAGCAGAAGAGTGACTTTAAAAGAGGCTGCCGCCAAGCCTGGAAACAAAGCCCAATTAAATCCTGCCATTGACTTAAATTGGCTTCAAACCAGGCCCCTAACAGCTTCTCCAGCAAAAAAAAAAAAAAAAAAAGCTTGTTTATAATTTTTTAAAGCGAGTTCAGGCGATGTCTTCTGACCTCCTCACAAAGCTAACAGGTAACAATATCCGTAACGAACAAGATTAACTGAGTGGTGAGGACAGCCGCGTCCCATACTCACTTGCGGTGTGATGGCCTCTGTGATAGGCACTTTTTTGCTGTTGATTCAATTGTGGTTATGCAGTTGACCTGGATTTGAAAGCATCAACCCCAAAAGAAGAATCACCTGGATGTTGAGAGCAGCGGGAGCGCATGCTCTGATGGTGGGTGACTTTACGGGCACCAGTCTGGTTCCTTCTCTCTCTGTTCATTCCCATTCTGCACCAAGTATGAAGTCTCAGCCCTTCTGCTCAAAATTTCTAACCGTCTCAGTGCAAATACCCAATGAAGAGCCTTTTTGTGCGATTTCATCTGCTGCTTTCCTTCCACCACCCATCCATCTCACATAAAAATCCATCAAGACTTGCTCTTCATGTGGTATCTACCCCCCGGCGGTTGTGTTCTCTCCTGGTATCCAAGAACTACGACAATGCAAAAAACAAAGAACAGAATGGGATGCTTATGATCCCAGTGATGTGTTATTCAAAATCTTACAGTTCAAAATCTCACCTTCTCTTCCAGTTTACTTTGGTTGCAGGTCTTTCTCCAAGGACTTGAAAAGAGTCAGAGCTCTGCCTGCTTGTGAATGAAGGCTGAGGGAGGATAAATCAGCCAGAGTGGGGCCCAGGATGCCCCGTCCTCTCCTCCTTGGTGGTGCGTCGTAGAGAAAGATGTCCTCGTAAAGTTTGACCGCTTCTGAGATGAAGCCCTATGCCGCCAGGTGTCTTTGGGAGGTGCTGGAGACGGAACGTGCTTGGAGATGACTTTATTCACAGGGTGTGTGAGGGGTTGGCTGGAGAGCTGCAGAGCTGAGCTGCCTGCATGTGCCTTACCCAAATCGAGTGCTGCCCTCAGGTTTGTGACTTCAGTTACTGTTCAATAGTGTAAACCTACCTTGGATATTCCCTGCAGAGGTGATTGAAAAGGATGAGTGGATGACGGCACACCTGAGCAAGGATATCGCTAAACTAATTCATTATTTTTACTAAGCTAATTGAGGCAGACCAATGAAGTGATCACACCGGGATGATGATTAAGATCGAACCAATAAATCAATAGATTCAAGTGATTGGTCATCAGATTGTATGTCCGTCCATCAAAGTGATTTGTGAAGTTGCCACTGAAGGAATTACTTAGATTTAACCTTGTCTAGGGAGATTTCGAGGAGGAGGCAGAGTCTGTTCAGGCTAAAACCCCAGCAGTGAAGAAGATAGGTCTTGAAAGGATATAAGGATATCCCTCCCTTTGAAAGATACATCTCCCTTACTCCGAAGGGGGATGTAGCTGTCCATTCTTATTTGGATTTTTTGCCAAGTTACATGACCCAGATCATGCGGTAATCTTGTCTTGGTTCTGTTTGGGGCAGTAATGTGATAGGCATCTCCACGGTAACTTTCCGTTAACACATCTTCCCTTAACCTTAAGCTTATTGTTAGGCATATTAACATTTATTGTCTGTATATTCCCCCTTTCATAAATGGCCCAGTTTTCCTCCACTCCTAAAGCAGAGGGAGTGGACAGGGCAAACCCAGCTACTTCTGAATAACGTTGTTTTTCAACTCCAAAGATTGCCACCCTAATTCATTTGAAACTTAGTTTTAGTAGTCCTCCAAGGGTGTTTTTCCCACCAACACGTCCGTTCATACCAAGAGAAAATCGGAAGAACGAGAAGTGAGAGAATCAGTTCGTTAAAACAAGGGTAAAAATAAACAGTGTAATTTCATCTGCATCATTCCTTGGGGTTTTTCATTCATGTCTGTATTTCTTCCTTATACTGAGCACAGCACTGAAGGCTTCCTCCGGGCGCGCAGCCTGGAGCCTGTCATGGCCCCGGCACAGGCTACAGTGAGAGTCTTCACTCCAGTCCGGTTCCTCTTCCCCTGTGTGGGTTATCCAGGGCAAGGCAGAGAGGTGATGTTGGTGTTTTTATTCTGGGGAATGGCTAATAACAAAATGAACCATGTTTCCTGCGTCGTTATCATTTGTATAGGTGTAATTTCTCTTTAGATCAGGGTCAGGCTGTATGGCTGGTGGCCCGGTTGTGAAGCCTGGTGTTTTGGATGGTATCTGTCATTCAGGTCCCTCACAACTTGTCCCATCGGCATGTGATCCTCCATTGTACCTAGTCATACCTTATATATATAGTCTCTCTCTATATATGTATGTATACACACACTATATATATATATTTTATACTATATATATACATGTATATAGTGTATATGCATATAGTATAAAATACAGACGTGTATAGGAGGAAGCCTTGTCAGTAAGGCAGATGCCAGTCTCACAGTGGAGATAAAGGAAATATAACGCTGTCAGCAGAAATTAGCTTTCAGAAAAATATCCTGCTCAACATGCTTTCTCCCGAGTACATTTTCCTCATGCCGGTTCCTTTTCCAGTGTTGCCAGCAGTTGTTAAAATACTGCGAGCTTTTTAATGGAAAAGAATTGGGGAACTAATTTTGGGTGAATTTTTTACTTACTCTTATGGCTTCTGACCTAAAACTACATTATATTAATCAGTATTTGACCGTTAAAGTTTTCTCAGGATTGCCTCTGATAGGACTCTAATTTGGACCTATTTTCATCCCACAACCTCCGGTCAAAGCAAGGGTCAAAAAGTATTTGAATTCCCCATTCATGGGTGCTCCAGGCTTGCTGGTAACGCAGTGAAGGCTTTTCACATTTCTTTGTCGCCCTTGTGAATTATAGCGCGCCTGAGGCGAAATGGGGGCCTTAAAAATAAAAAATGAAAATGTAAAATAAAAGATGCTCTGGTTCCCCTTTTGCAGAGGCAGCACAAATCAGGAGGTGAGCTCTGCACGGTGCTCTGGTAGAAAGCAATTTCCTGATTTAGGGTGATATGTAGCTAAGGATTTTGACTGATCTCATCTATATGTACATTCAGTCTTTCCAAGATGCTATTAGTAAGCATACCCGAAATGTGAATGTCTTATTTTATTTTATAAAGCCTCTTTTATATTATTTTTAGGGAAAATTGTCTGTGTTACTTGCAGCCCGACACAGCGCGGGGTCACCTGCAGGTTTAGCAAACCTAATCTTTCCTCTTTCAGGCAGATGATTTATATGAAAACCATGTACGGGCCCGGGCCTGGGCCGGATCCTGTCGCACCCTCACTCCGTACAGCCTTTCATTTTGAAAATGAATCACTGCTAAGGACCAGAATAGCACAGGGTTTTGCCACCATTCCTCTACTGGTTTGATCCAGCGAGTTTCTCTGCCTGGTTTAGGAGAGCATCATGTAAGACTGTACCAAAGCTTGGCTGGAGCCCAGCTGTGGCACATCTGGAGCTTTTCCTTTCTCCCCAGAGCCCACTGCTAGTCTGCTTTAGGAAGAAAGTGGCTTGGTTTTGGTATGGCTTGCTCTTGACATATCCAAGTTGGCTGCTTCTCATCTTGTTGCCATCTCCTGTATGCTTACAAATAAATAGATTATTTGTTCCAGCGACTTAAAGTTAAGCTGACCGGTCTGTGACTCCTGTGGCTCCTCTCATCTTCACTTTGCTGTTGATAGGAACTCCTTTGCCCTTTTTTAATCTTGGGGTGCCCTGATGTGTCCGTCACAAATTCCCCAAATGAATGACCTACCATTCTGAGGTAATGTCAGTCAGTGCTGGGTGAAATTCCTCCCTCCCAATGAGATTGAAAACATATGCCTCATCCAGGTGCTCTCCAACCAATTCTTTCTTCCAGGCTTGCAGCGCATTCCCTGTTATTCACTGAAGACCAATGATAAAAAAAAGTATTAGGCACTTTGACTTTATTGACATTATCTACCAATAGTATTTGCTATTTATTGAGTAGCAGAGCAATACCTTCTCGTCTTCTTACTACGATGTGAGATGAAATCATCTGTGGACTGTGCCCCATGCTGAAGTCAGGGGTGTCCCATGCTCTTTTTTTCATTGGGACATGACAGAGAAGATTGCGTGGGGCCAAGCTGGTTCATTCTGGCCTCTGTTGGACTTTTAATATATTTTTTAAAGTTCTTCTGGTCTCACTCTGAAATAGAAATTTGGGCTGGTGAAGACAGTGAGGTCACCTCCCTTTCCCAGTGCTTGCATTAAGCCCGGACGACTCAGTGGCCTTGCTAAAGGCACGTTTCTGAAGGTCCCCTTCCAAGATCCAAAATCCTCGCATCTGCCCTATGATTCCTTTTGGCAAGGGGGCCAGCAGGGATGATCCTGGCTGCACAGCCTCCCACCTGTCCCCCAAACAACTCCTGCCAAGGACAGCCCCGATCCCCCTGTCGGGATGCTGGTGCTTCTCCTGGCACCGTGGATGCTGGCGATGCTCTCAGAGGCTGAGGCTCCCCTGCATCCTTTTGGAAGTCCCGTCGCTATGGCGACTGTGTGCAGCTTTACGGTCTGTTTGTTGTCCACCTATTTCAATCGGAAACGCTTCTGGAGCTTTTATATTTTCAGGGATTTTAATTCAAATTGCTAGTGGGCGGTTTTGAATTCAAGAGGGAAAAGATTACACTGCGAAGAAAAACTTTCAGGAACCTTTGTGGTTCACTGTTGCCTTCATTTATTGTTAAATGATTCAAAGAGACTTTTTGTCAGTTTAATATCCATTTTGTGTTATTGCCACAGTGCCCTGAGAACAGCAGAGAGAAAGAGAAAAATCTTTATTTCTCCCCCTCGTTTGGGTGCAAAACCCACCAAATCCCCAGCTGGGGTGGCCTGTGGCAGTGAGAGGAGCAGCAGGGCTGCCCAGGCCGTCTCCTGCCCCGATTCCCAGGGGACCAGCAGGAGCTGAGCAGGACGGGCTGGACACGCTTCAGGGTCTGCAGCCTAAAGGCAAATTTGGCCTGGAGCAGACCTGCAGGTGGCCTGGGAGGATCCCCCTCTTGGTGCTCCCAGCTCAATTAGGGGACAGATGGAAAGGAGAAGCAAAGATGAAGCCTCAGAGTGCACATGTGGTGACTTCACCCACCTTTGTTCATCTACAGGTGCTTGTTGATCACGGAGGAACATTTCAGACCCCAGAGGTCGCTCCTCCCGGCTAAGGAGTTAATGCTGTTACCTGCCAGATTGTAGAGCTTCCGATCTGACGACTATTTTAACCAAGGATCCCAACTTGCACCTGCATCCTTCTTGGCCTGTGCCACACCAATGTTTCTCCCTCTGTTTGGCAGACAGAGTTTTTGTTCTTCACCTTCTGCACATTCCTCCAGCTGCTCCGACCCGCCCGGCCACAGCAGTCCCCTGGCACCCCCCATCTCCTTCCTCTTTTCTCTTAGGAGGTGAAGAGCTGTTCAGCTTTGACAAATGGTAGTACTTGTGCATTTAACTGTAATATTTTGGGGAGGTGTTTGCATTCAAAGGCATTGAAATATCTCTCTCTACTGCTGTTGCATTTCAAACTGCTGTATCCAGGTGCTGACACGGGAAGAGCTGTTTGGTTGGAAACTGATGGTTTGCTCTGTGGGTTTGAGATTATCAATGAGGAAATCTTCTTTCTCAGCGTGTAGTTTAATAAGAGCTACCAGGTGACCAATAATAAAAAATGTCCAGATATGAAATCAAGAAATTATTGGGGAGAAAAGTTGAACTCTGCTTAGAATGCTTTCAAATAAAGAAAACAAGAACTATGTTTTTAGCTGTGTTTTCTTGTAGTTTGGTTACTAGTGTTCATTTGTTCTGGACAGTCAAACTAATTTATTTTTAGGTTTCCTACCATTTTTACTTATGGAGCATGGCATGATGCTCCTGGATTTGGCCTTCTAAAACATAGCAGCATTCTTAAATAAAGCTTCTTAAATAGCAAAGGGCTTCCTAGGTATTTTGACAGCAGGTTTTGATATGGACAGAATGAGAACATTGGGAATCTGTTTGCTTGAGTCCCTCTGGAAAGGACCTTTCTTTTTCATCTAGCCCTCGGTGTGATGCTGGGAAGAGGTCTGGGACAAGGGGTGGGGGGACAGGTTTGCACCCAGTGCCCCAGGAACCTGGATGCTCACTGGGATGCTCATCTCCTCCTTGTGTATGGGGCAGAACCATGACAGGAGCAGAGGCTCACAGCAGTTCATGCTACCAAGTAGCTTTTTCTGAAGGATATGCTGGGGACAAAAAAAGAGATCTGTGTCTTTCACCGTTTTCGGTCATAGCCAGCCCTTTGCCGGCAGCTTCGCTCTGTGCTGCTGAGCTTGCTGGCAATCGCCGCCTGCCCCAACCCCACCGTACGCTCCAAGTACCAACTGCGATCCCGTAGGGCAATGCTCAACTGCAGGGTGGTGGCTGCCAAGACCAGCTCCTTGAAGGAAGTCTCTTCCCTATTTATGCCAGCAAATACCCAGCAGAAGCCAGTCCCTATGGCTGTAACCTCCTCAGCATTAACCCCCACCTGCAAATGGGAACGCAGAAAAAATGTCTGTCTTCTCACCTTGCCACACGTTTGAGACCGAGGCCAAGCACTGCCCCTTGGAGAGGAAAGAAATGATATAGTGAGATGGCACAGAAATGCTCAAACAAAGAGAAAATGTCACCTTAAGTTACTAGACAGCACAAATACAAATGTCAAAAACCTGGCTGGACGCCCAGGATAACTCGGACTGGTCCAAGGTGCTTCAGCTGATCACCCCCTGCGCACTGGGAGGCTCGATGTGCATCATTAAGTCAAAGGTTAGTGGTGGATGCTTTGAAAACCTGCAAACACGGTCCAGCCCTTGGCCAGAGGTTTGCAGGGAGCAATGTGTGTTATTTGCCCGTGCTGAAGAAGGCAGCGATGAAGAGTCACCTCCCTGTTCTGGTGGCACTGTGTTGATTTTTGGGAGACTGTTCCTACCAGTGATGAGCACGCTCAAGTTGGCCCAGACGCGATTAAAAAGCTGTTCCAAGCGCTCTGGCTGGCTGTACGCATTAGTGACAAGATTATTAGCATCAGAGGAAATCCCAACTTTTGTTAGGAAGAATGTAAACAACTGCTGTTCACAAAAGAGCTGCTTCATTCAGCATCCAGGAAAGGGGAAAAAAAAAAAGAGAGAGAAAAAAACCCTCTCCGGCTGTTGCTGCACAGCTGGCTTCCGCTCAGCACCGTCCTGCTCTGAAGCAGAGGGCCCAAAGGCTGTTTAAGGAGAAACAACAGGGAAAAAGCATAAGCTCAAATGCAGCATTTCACATGAAAAATGCCTGTGTAGGGGTTTAGATGTCACCTCACGCCGAAGCCAGCCCCTGCTCCCCATCAGTCGAGCTCAGAGCAACATTTCCATATATATATATATATATATATATACTCATAGCATAAATTATAAGTGGACGTAGAGTTTTTTGAGCTCCCAGAGATTTGAGATATCTGAAGGACCATAAATACGCAAAGTGTTGCACTCGTTGCAGTCCATGGTCCCATACTGGAATTACCGCCCCCCTCCATGATCTTGTAGCAGAGCTCAGTACATTGGCTCAGCATCGCCCTTATCCTCTCCTATAAAGAAAAGGAGCCGGTTTGAAAAATCCCTATTTTACTGCATTTTCATCTTAGGGAGTTGAAAGCGAAGCAATTGAATTCAGGACAAGACAGTGAATTACCACATCATTGAGGTTTTTTTCGTTCTTGTCTCCAACTATAAAAGCAACCGTCTTCTGGTCACTCATTTTTGCTGAAGAACCCAGTTTCAAACTGTGACCGGCCCAACCCGAAACCACCATTTAATTGGGCTGAGACACAACCTCACCCTGCAGCAGCCCCTCAGATGTTTGTTTTCTGGAGCTACCAGTAGGTCCCAGAGTGTTGTCAGCAGGATGGCCAGGAGTGGACGATGATGGCTCTGGATGGGTCAGGCTCTGTGGCTGCTGCTAATCCCAGTTTTCATGGCACGGCGGGTCACAAAACAGCCCTGGGGGACCGGGGTGTGCTGGGCAGAGCAGAGGAGGACACATCTCCCACCCACAGTTTAACAGTGCATGTGCTGGGCAGGAAAATCATTTGCAGAACACTGCCAGTGGGAGACCTCAACAATAAGCATGTTTGGCCCCTTACTGCCTGAGGAGTCTCCATTTCAGGGTCACTTATGGGATCAGGACAAAGCGGGGATGAGTTGGGATGCTGCAGTCCTGTCCCTGAGCAAGTATCTGGGCTCAGCTCCTTCGAAACACCCTGTGGACATTTTAAACCCAAACACTGGCTGTCAGCCAGTGATATGGGCAGGAGGTGAACAGGTTGCAGAACCTGTTGGGATTTTGAGCTGCCTCTCAAGCTCACCTCTGCCCTGTGACCCTTCTTTTGATGATTTTCTGAGCGAGACTGACCCCACAGCCCCTTTTACTCCAGTTGGGAGTTTATTGCTTTTAGGGTCGTTGAATCCCTCTGACTCTCTAGAGAATGGCAGTGTCAAACAGCAGCAGATACTGCTGTGGCAAGATGGCAAGGGCTCAGGGCTACCTGGAGCTACTCTAGACACCCCCATAAGACCTCCCAGATGGATATTATCTCTCCTATTGAGTTGGTGCCATCTAGTAAGTCCATGATGATGTCCCACCACACCAGACAGGCTCTGGGCATTGTGCTGAAGAGGTGGGGAGAGCAGAGTGCTTGCAGCTCAGGGTGACCCATGCTGCTGCTGCCGGATAAAACATCACCAGGAGATGGGAAAGCCCACCATGAAGATGGTGGGAGGGCTCCAGCAGAGGCAGAGCAGCCCGCCTGAGGTCGCAGCAGCAGCTCCAGGGTGATTCATCCCAGACTGGGAGTAATTGGTGTTGGCTGCTGAAATGCTGAGCCCTGAAACGTATTTCGTCATATTTAGTTTTCGCCACTATATGACATGCGACTTTGCAAAGCGCTCTGCTCAGTGTCCGCACTGGAGCAAAGCCCTTAGTCACCTCCGGGTCCCAGCAGCCTTGTGTCGGTCCTGGGGAAGGAGTAGGCACAACAGATCTTGCAAGAAGAGGCAAATTACTTTCACTTGCTCAATGAAAAAAAAAAAAAAAAAAAAAAGATAGTAAGAGGAAGTGAATAATTTAAAGCAGCAGGATCCAAAGTGAGTTCCTTTATTACAGAAAAGCCCAAATCATCTACCGGCACGGTATGGGGGCTGCAAATGCCGGAGTGAAGGCAGGGAAATCTTTCCATGCAAGAGGACACACATACTGTCAGCAAAACAAGTAATCGGGACCTTGCTAACTGCTTACTGTGGTTTTATCTGACAGGGATCCTTGCTCAGAGCTGAGAACACGACTGCCCTGGGGCTGCCTTTCCCCAGTGAACCTCCATGGGATGCAGAGGACTGACAAGTCCAGACTCTGACATGATCTAAAAGAAAAATAAACCTGTAGAGAACATCATCTATCGGGAACATTCAGCATCATGTATTTTAAGAGGTTTGGTTGCAGAAAATGTTGGTGGATTCGTTTTCCAAGCCAGGCATTTCACCCATGGGCACCTGGAGAGTTTTATCAGAGCGTTTTGTTCCCCGCCCAACAACCTCAGTCACCAACCCTGAAAAATTCACTTCCAGAAATGAACAGCTAGGGGTTGCAGTGATCGTAGCACTCCTGATAGGAGGCACTACGCAGGAGGTCTTGAAGATTGCCACGTCTTCCTATAAAGGACTTCCTATACTGTAACCCACCCCCTGAAAGAGGCTGCAGCATGAGCCCCCCGAGCATGATAAGGCAGGTTTACAGGGCTCGCTCCCCTGTGCTGGCAGCCAGCCACACTCCGCAATTTGCTGTAGCCTCCAAATCATCTCCAAAGGTGAGCCTGAATGCCCCCATTGGCAATTCAATGGTGGGGAGTCCACCATCCTCAGTATGATGTCAAACCCTGCATCGGGCTGTGAAGCTCCCACGCCTCTGGCACTAAGAGAGACCTCTCCCAAAAGTCCCACCCCAGCAGCCAGATTTGTGGGTTGGCAAAAGGCTGGGCCTGCCACGCTCTTCTCCAGCCATAAACCAGGGAGCCCTTGGAGAAGTAACCCTTGTCATCACGTCCCAGTTGAGATGCACGGTGCAGCACATCTCTTGTTTGAGCTCCAGCTCCAGCTTCTCCACAGACTCCAGCAGACATCTTCTAGGTGATGCTTTCAAATTTCTCCTCAGTATGACGAAAGGCTGGAAGTTCAATTTATTAAAAGCAATAATCTCAGCTCCTGGAGCTGAGATTTCAGTTTCATCACCTCGCTCCAGGAGCTGGGACCTTGCCACAGATGGATAGTGCCTATCTGTTAACCGAGCGCTGGAGAGAAGGAAGAAAAAGCTCATCATTTTGTAGCAAACCAAAGACAGAAATCATTTCGGGGCCCTGCTCCTACCTGAGACTCAAAGAGCACTGATGCATTGAGGCCTTAAGAGTATATTTTTTGCAAAGGTCAAGCGCACATCCCTGGTATGGAATGAGCGGAATAAAAATTGGCATTAAATTCTGTGTGACTAAAACCTTGATGCAGAGTCACCGCGAGTGAAAACCCCAGAGAACATGAAACGCTGTTATAGTTGTACTACAAGGCTTTGGAATTATTTCTTTTCTCTACCCCTCTGGTGCCTGATGTTCCTGCAATTAATTTAGTCTGTTTCTAACAACATGTGAGCAGAAGGAGGGGACAAGGTATGTAGTGTAAAGCAAATTGGTGGTTTTCTTCGTACCCAAACACTATGACTTGTTAAAAGAAGAGCTTACATTTTAGTCCCAGCATAAATCTCTCTTACTTTCTGGGTAATTCATGGGGAGAAAAAAAAACCAACAAGAACCAAAGAGTACATTTTGGAGAGGAAGAAAGACTTGCACACAGAGGCATGCAGAGGGACCTGTGTACTGCAACTGCCAGAAGGCAGGTGAGGGCTGGGGCTGGGCACGGGGATGCTGGATGCCGGCACCATCGGCTGCCTGGGGGCCACCCAGCGGGACGGGAAGCGGCTGCTCAGGACAGACAACCCAGGACAAGAAACCACCGATAAATTACTTCTGATCTTGCCGTGACTCACTACAGAAACTTCCCTACCTTGGCTCGTCTTATTCAAGACATATCCACTGACGACTGATTCGTGGTGGCGTGGTTGGTTTTTTTTTTAAAGCCAAACTTAGAAAGCAACCCAAACACATGAGCACTGAATAATTACCGTGCATGTTTAGCACCTACATAATAAAAGTGCTTGCACTGCACTTCCCCGATCCGGAGCGCCGTAGTCTCTGAGTAATGGTTTCTAACCTCGTGCTACCGATGTTCGTGTTGCTTTCCCAGGGCCCACCGATGAGAAAGCGGAGGGTGAGCCCGGTGTCCTGGTAAGGCCACAGAGTCAGACAGAGAGAGCGCGGGGGTCACTGAGATTTTTGGCTCTCCCTGCTCCACAGAGCCTTTTCACCTTGAGCACTGTGTTCAGTTTTGGGCCCCTCACTACAAGAAGGACATTGAGGTGTTGGAGCATGTCCAGAGGAGGGCTACAAAGCTGGTGAGGGGTCTGGAGGACAAACCTTATAAGGAACGACTGAGGGAGCTGGGGTTGTTCAGCCTGGAGAAGAGGAGGCTGAGGGGAGACCTTATCACCCTCTACAACTACCTGAAAGGAGGTTGTAGAGAGACGGGGCTGACCTCTTCTCCTTGGTGACAGGTGATAGGACGAGAGGAAACGGGTTCAAGTTATGTCAGGGGAGGTTTAGATTGGATATTAGGAAACATTTTTTCACTGAAAGGGTTATTAAACATTGGAATAGGCTGCCCAGGGAGGTGGTGGATTCACCATCCCTGGAGGTGTTTAAAAAAAGGGTAGATGGGGTACTTAGGGACATGGTTTTGAAGTGGCTTTTGTCAGGGTGGGTTAATGGTTGGACTTGATGATCTTAAAGGTCCCTCCCAACCTCAGCAATTCTATGATTCTATGAAATAGGCAGAGACAGGACTCGTTGCCTGTATTTCCCTGCCTGCTGTCCCTTTGAACACCATTCTGCACACAAACATGTCCATGGACTAAATATCTTGAAGCTCATCCTTTCCAGGAGACATACATTACCTTGTCTTCTTTAGGCCTCTGTACGGCTTATGCTGCAGCTGAACCTAAAGCAGCAGTGCGGGGAGAAATGACGATGGAAATAATCTGAGGAAAGAAGGAAACCAGAGCAGCTCTGACAGCTTTTACATCTCCTCCTAAACCTGGAAAGAACACGAACATGGCTTGGAGGAAACACATACAGCCACATTCCTTGCCCGAAGCAGTTTTGAACGGGGGTAGGAGGACCTGTCACCCCAAAAGTGGGTGATTTTCATGGGTGTCCTGTGTCAGAAGGTTGGTGGCATAGCCTGGCACACCACTGTGCCCATTGGGATGCTCCCCACACCGATCCCTGAAGCTGCTGGAGAACTTTGGTGCTCACCTCCCATACCTACCTACCGGCTCGCCCAGATGGGCAGGCGCAGTGCCTGCAAGTGTGCGGGAAGCGAGTCAGGGCACGGCCAGGGAAACAGGGAGGTGCAGAGCAGGGTGGGTGGACCAAGTGTCCAACACATGGAGAGAAAAATCGAAATCCCATGAAGGGATGGGTTCCTCACATGGAAGGCTGTTTGAAGGCTGCTTTAATAGATTTCTCCAGTGGACTGAGGAGGGAGAAGAAGACATTTTAGATGCTTGAGGTACCGCAAGTGTTGCTTTCAGGTATGTTCATGGGGGATTTAGAGACAGCTTGATCTACTTAAGATGCAAAAGATAGTCTAAGATAGACTGAAAATTTGGAACAAAACTGAAGGACATTGTGTTTTTACAACCAGATAAACACTCTGTTCCTCTTTCAAAGATAAGCAGATCTTTCTACTTTTCATACTCATGTGTTGTATGTACTTCTGGTGAACTGTTCTCTCAAGAGAAGGCAATACTTCCATGTCCACAGTGCCAGGGGGGAGCTGCTCCAGGCCCAGCTGGGGAATGAAATCTCCTCCTTGAAAGAAATTATCCATAGTCAATGAAAAGCCTTCTCAAAATTGTACAGAGAACCTTTTAATAATAATTAAAAAAATAAATAAAACGAACCAAAAAACAGCCCCATTCTGTTAGTCCCATGATAAGGAATTCAGCCTACTCTTACTTTACTCCACCTGCAGCTCTTCAGCTCTGCTTCTACAATGGCTGGGAATGGAAACACAAAGTTGATGCCACTCCTGGTTCCAGAACTGTAGTCAGTCCAAAATGTAAAACCTCTTTGGTTAATAGTTTTAGCTCTGTCCTTCTTCAGTCTCCAGCCTTTAAGCGATCACTTGTCAATGAAGCATCAGTGTTCAGCCCCCTGACTCTCATCTGGAGGCATCTCCTCAGGATGTCAGAGGTTTGCACAGTCAGACATTGGATAAAACCCACTTTTCAAGGAGCCTCTCACAAGCCATTGGAGCTTTCTGAGCCAATTTTGTCCAAGAAAAATTATTTTAGATCCATAATAAGGAGTTTATTCCAGGTCTTTTTCTATTTTGTATGCAATATTTTCCTTCTGGCTATACCCTTGCCAGCACCATGGGCTGTTATTTTGTTGTCGTTCCTGCTAATGAAGTAAATAACTTTGCGTTCCAGCTCATGATAATAACACAGCTATATTCCTAGTTGGCCTTGGCCAAGACAAGCTATTAAAATGAGTTTTGTTTAGTCACGTTTCAGTTTCTGAATCACCTTCAGGAGGCAGGGAGCTGGTGGAAAGGCACGGAACAGGCTGAGAGTCAAGGCAGGAAAACATCTGAGACGAACCTGCCGCTCCAGGCTCCGCTGGGACAAAAGCAATAACATTGCTCATCTCCTAACACTGTGCAAAGGTGCGTGTGAGAAAAGGCTCGGTTTTTTGTGTGTTCGAAATACAGCCCTGGTTGTTTGTATTTTTTAATCTGCCACTTGCAGCTCATGGTGAAATGCCTGCGCAGACTGTCCGCTGGCTTTTGCTGCAGGGAGGTGGGCAGTGGAGAACGCGGCGCTGGGCTGCGCTGGGTGCTTCCCTGTTACTGGAGTCATTGTGCTCAGCAGCGTCTGTTCTGATAGGAGAGGAAAAAAAGCGGGGCGGGGGGAAAAGGCCATTAGATTATTTCACGTTACTTGAACTGTGCAGCCTGATACAATCATTAGAAAGCCTTGACTGTGTTATTTATAACTTTTGATGCTAGCGCAGCTTTGTGCAGGCTCCTCTCTGAAGCTCCTACCTTGGCAGCCGCTGTTGGCAGCTTCGCCTAACGTAGAGGCATCCGTGATCGCAGTGGCTGGTGGGGATGGTGGGATGAAGAGATCATCTTTGTTTTCGCCGTGTGAAGATGCCGCCCTCTGCTTTGCTGGGAATGAGGAAGGCTCAAGCATTTTCCTTTCCCCACACCTAGGACACCACACGCTCCTCGGCACCGGCTCGTTTCTTTAGCTGTGTAGGGTTGCATCCACGCTGGGATCCCATAGGACCTTGGTAAAGATCCGGCATCTCTCATTGCATGGGCAAATCTTTTTTTGAAAAGGACTAGCAAATTTCAGGGCAGCCAGGAAAAAAGCCTTCTCCTCAGCAAAATAAGCCCCTGAGCAGCCGCCAATTAGCTGCTGCAACAGCTCATGATGTCAGGTAGTGTTTGAAAGCCAGAGATTTATGATCCAGGGTCACATAAAGTCTATGGCAAATCAAATCTGTGATGAAAAAAAAAGGCTGTAATAAAAAGACTCAACACAGGAAGTCTCATAAACTCTTAATTTTACTTAGGATAATTACAGTATTTACATCTAGGTAGTGCTGACATTTCAGGGCTTTGATATTCTCTAATGTGATTTATGAGCAGCAGAAAGGAGCTGGGTTGAGGTCATCGTCTTCGCCCCAGGAACATCCCCTCTCCGTGCAAAGCTCTGACGAGCGTGTGCCGCCCCAGAAGATACGACCAGTCACAGGTACCTCCTCCCTGAAGCAGAATGGTCATATACAGTATCCACAGCACACCATCTTTGTGGGCTGCTGCTCAGAGGTGACCCTAAAGCATGCTGACTAGCTGCTAATGAAGATACTACAATTGCAGACATCTCAAAGAGCTCGACAAAGAGCCCAAGGGAATAAGCCAAAAATGGTGTACTGTCCCCAGAAGAGACAAGTGGGAAAGGAGAAAGGAAATGAGGCCACCTCATCTTCCAGGAGCTGCTTTTGGTGCTTCAGTAGATGGTTCATCAACAGCAGCCGCAGCTCTGGGTATAAAAGAGGTCACCATCATCACCCATAGTTTCGTTCTGCCAACGCAACCTACAGCATTGGACTGAGGAAACAGCTGCAAAATAAGGAATGGCCAGGGCTCTAACATTGATTTTCAGCACAAATGCTGCTGTTGCTTCTGTTTTCGAGGTCTGGCTGCATCCCTCCCTCACAGATGCCATACTCCCCCTTGGAAGTCTCCCTCTGTACGTGGGACAAGTCATGTACGTGAGATGATGGAGGTGGTTGCAACCCGGGACAGAAATGTTGCATGAGCACAGTGGTTGCAGGAACTTTAAAAGCAATTTTTAAGAGAGATATTATACGTAGTATGGTGATGGAATAACGATGAGCTTGGTTTCTCCATCAGCAGAAGGAGCACCTCTGGGTGCCAGTCTCAGGTTTTAAAGGCGGGTAGCATCTGGGCCAAAAAAAGGAGACTGTTGTTTGGGTTTATCAACAGCTGGTGACTGCCTGAAAAAAAAAGGCTGGTGCTAGTGGGCGACGCTAGGGGGAATGGTGACAAGTTCTGGAAAATAGCTAAAAAACTCCTGAAGCAAATCCAGCAGAGGCCTTTCTGAATTTTACCCTCCTGGAAGTGGTTTCCAGTAGACCCACTGGGATTCATGTTTACCTCAACCCTCTCAAGAAGATCCCACATGGATAAAATGAAGTCTGCCCTCAAATGCTTGAAAAAGGATGGGGTCTCATTCTGCCTCCAACCCGGGAGCGATGCCTCTTTGCCATCTCACTGCCCCACAGCAGAGGTACACAGTGGCACCGAGAGACACCCAAAATACCTGCCCAGGAGGACAAGTCACACTGATCCCTTTAGGGAGTGGTTTATCTTGTTGGAAGGTTTCTGGAGAAACCAGAGGCTCAGGGACGATCCTCACAGAGCTGACATCTTTCTCCATAGACTTTCATCTCTGAACGGTTCAGAGATCAGTGATTTATGAGTATTTTAAATGTTCGGTCTCCGCTTAGCTGAGCAGGGAGACGGATGGCCCCTTGCTCTGTGCGGAGCAGCGGGATGTGAGAGCCTCAGCACCTGGAGCCACCTCTCACCCCCAAAACTGAACATGAGTGAAAGGGTTTTGTCACAAGCATAATGACTTACACACTAAAACTGTACAAAACCGAACTTGATTTTTACACAGAAGTCTGCAGCTCTGGGATGAATTTTGGCAAACACACGCCCTTCAAAAAATCTGCAATACTGAAGTTTGGGGGAGGGGAAGTACGCAAAACATCCAAGCCCATGTTTTGCATTAAAAAATCATAACGTTTCATGTCTAAAACATCAAAATGAATCATTTCAATGCATCCGATACAAGTGGGATGAAGAGACTGCTCCAACAGCATGCCACCTCTCTCAGCCAGCGGATGGGAGACAAATGCCCCTTTTGATTTGCATTGTAGCTGATGTCTTCTAGGACATGGAAGAGGAAGGGGAATGAAAAGGATACTAAGCACGCTGTGTCTCCAGAGAAAACCTCCTGTAATCCCCTTCCCCAGCACATAAGGACCCACTTGAGACCCAGCACAAGAAGACAAAGAGGAGATGAGAGCAACTAAGGAAGAACAAAACCAGAAGAGGAGGACATATTCTCAAAGGCACTGCCAGCATGCTGCCATTTACGATCACCTGCCCGTGACACCAGATCAACTGAAAATACCTACCTGATGCCCCATGGACAGAAAATCCTGATGTGTCAGGAACATACTGCTTTGCAGTCCTATCTTGAGTTTTGATACCTACTATGCTGGTATGTCTGGTACCTTTCCAACTTGTCCTCCCAACTTACGTCTTGGAGCAGTGAGGCCAGGACTCATCTTTCATGCGAGGACCAAGAAATCAGGTGGCTGAGCCGTGTTAAGAGTCATATGGAAAGAAAAGATGGCAAACAGGCAAACTCCAGGCTGCTGCAGTGAGGCAGGTAAATTCAGCAAGGTGGCAGTCAGCAGTACATCTCCACACCTGGATCTGGCCTTCCCAGAATCAGCTGATTCTAATTTTTGACAGACTTTTAAATTGCAACCTCAAATGCTTTTTTTTTTTTTCTTTTTTGTTTTCTGTTACAGCTGGGACCATTGCTAGCAATGGCACAATGTGAAGGCCCAGCAAGCTGCACCACCACTGGGCTGAGCTTTGGGGGGCATCCTTCCGTGTCTGATGGGGAGAGGCAGGAAAGCTGCTGAAAAAAGGGAGACAACAGGCCAGCGTCCTGTTGCTGTGAAGGATTCAAGTGACAGAGAGACAAAACAGACCTTCCAGCAACTTGTAGCTTGTCTTTTGGGATTGGGTGCAACTTCAGGTCAGGTGAACTAAACATCTTCCCACCGACCCCCTCCCCTCAGGCTGCAGAGGGAGGAACGGCACTGTTGATGCCTTGGGATCTCCATGGGAATGGGATCAGAGAGCGGGAAAGTGCAAGAGGAGAGCAGAGAGCAGACCAGAGCGAGCAGCGAGGAACGGGGAGGTGGCGATGGTGGGGTGAGTGGCCCGTGGAAGCCGTCCGTGGGGCCAAGACGCCCTGCAGTGAGCAATAACAGGCCTGCTGCAGAACCTGCTGCCCTGGGGAAGAAAACAAAGCAATGTATAGAGTGTGTGGTGCGTGGGGGGGGGTGGTGGCCTGTTTCTTCACAGCAGATTAAAGCTGGCAGCAATATCGGTGGAGTGAGCTTGTGAGGAAAAGCAAATGCAGGCAAGAAGAGCTCGCTCTTCCCACAGGTTTTGTGGGGAGGAGAAGGACCGGGTGAGCAAAGCAGGGAGAGAAGGGATGCTTCTCCACAGCCATCCTCCTCTTTCCCTCCAGCCCCCTGGGGAACCTGTGGTAGGAAAATATCCTCAGCAGTGTCACCTCCTCCCTTTTCTCTCCAGCCATGGCCTGGGGGTCTCCAGGCAGTGGTGGCCTTCACCCGGGCTGGGGTGAGAAACTTGGGACACCGGTGCCCATTAAGACCACGCAAAGCCTCATCCTTCACCATTGGTTCCTTTGCTGGGTGGCAAAGCAGCTGCCATAGGGCAGAAGCATGGGAGTTCGCGGTGGGCCAGGGAAAGAACTGGCAGTGGGCTGGCCAGGCACCACTGATGGGCATCAGCTCTGCACCTTGCAGGTGCCTCTCTGCTGTCCCACGAAAGTACCACATTCCTGCTGCCCAAGAACTATGTGGGAGCATTCCCATGCTGCCAAGGGGGAAGAGCTTGTACTCTCCACCAACACCTGCACTGGTAGCCCCCAGTCACTGGGATGTCTCCTCGTATGCCTCCTGATGGGACTTAGTTTTGGTCTCTGCCTCTGCCCATCTCTTCTTCATGTTATCTTCCCACCCGTTCTTCTCGCCTGCTCCTTTCTAGCTGAGGGAATGAAAGCCATGGTGGTGTCAGTCAGGGAATGGTGATGCCATCTTTTGCCCTGATGCCTTTGGAGGAGGAAGTTTCCCAGACGCAGTGCAGATCTCCCCATGTGGGTGCTCCCCTCCTGGAAGCCCAGCTCTGCCTGCGCTGGATCACACGACACCAGTGCTGCCTGGGTCATCTTCACATCAGTTTTGCCGAGCATTTTGCGTCCCCAGACTCCTTTGGGATGCCATTAGCTTCTTCACAAGGAGCTAGTGGGAGAGGGCTGATGGATGTTGGCATCTTTGCTTGCCTGCACACACAAATGCAGATGGCTTCTCCTGCCTCCCCTCTTGACAGTGTATTTTCACACACGCGTGAGTTGGGTTTCACCATCGTGCCTGAGTGCACAGTGGTGGGAGCAGCTCCCAGGGCTCACCCATGAGGGGTACGGGCACAAGGCCACCCAAAGCGGTTGCATCTAAGCCAAACATCTGTAACTCTGCAGATACTCCTTCCCCACCTGACTGAGGCAGGACACAACTGTGAACTTCACTCTGTGGTGTGTTGCAACAAGCCTGGCAAACTGGTTGAGGCTTCAGTCGTTCTGCTCAGACACCAGACACCTTCCAACCAACTGACTCCTGATGGCCAGCCATTAACGTATGGCCCTTAAGGTGATTTTGAGGGGGACTCTTCACACTCAGAGTTTCTCCCTCAAACTGCCGCTCCGTTTGGTTGCTGTCCATCCCCTCCTACTTCTGCACAGCCCCACATGCCATCCAGGTTCTGGCATTTTAATGCTAAAGCAGCAAGGGATTTGGCGCAGGAGGCACAGCCGATGCCGCAAAGTACCTGGAGCTCATTGCCTCCTTTCCAAAAGGAAGAGAAGGAAGCCACTGTCTGGTCATTTTGGCCTGCCTGGAGCACTCTCTGCCAGGACCTGCTCAGCGATGCAGCTCGCCATGGCTGACAAACTTGTGGAAGGCATCAGAAATGTCAAAAATGCCTTCTGCTCCGCAGCAGGTCTACCAGTGATTTGTTTTTATCTAAGCTGGGCAGCTGCAGGATACACTACTCTCTGCAGTTTTAATCATCATTTTCTCCTGATTTTATTTTTGGGTCCACAGTTCAGATACAACCTCCATGTAGAGGACAGGCAAACAGTGCTGACATGGTCATCGTTTATCCCGTGCACACCTGCCTTCCCCCTGGGATGCTTAGAAACATGTCCAACTCCTCCTTCCACCCCAAAAAGCTCTCTGTATTTTGGAAGAAGGGGAAGCTGTTGTCAAAAATGATTGTTGCTTCAGGAAAAAAGAAGGGGGAAAGGAATGAGCTTTGCCCACCACATCCAGCGGAGATGGAGGCCGAACCGTAAGTCAGGACAGAGCGATGCCAGCCTGAGTGAGCGACCATGCCCCGGGGAAATGGGGCGATTTTTGCCTTTGGGTAAAATAGATCCCTCTTACCTTCACTCAACACTCCCTGTGCTGAGGAATTTCTCTCTTAGGTCACTTGCTAAAGCTTTTCTTTCTCCCTGCAAACACAACCCTTACTGCGCTACAGAAGACGGGGCTGCTGGCGGCCCTGTGCTGGAGCTGCCGTGGGTCTGCACAGAGCTCCGGCCCATCACGGCAGGGGAACAGCAGCAGGGCCATTTCAACGGGCAGCAGCTGAAAAAGGATTTTCTTTCCCAGGCCTGTAAGCGTTTGCTGCTTTACAGTCTGTATTTTTCCATTTGAGAAAACCAGGTTTGGGACAGACAGATAGCAATTCGAAATCAAATTTAATGGCTAGGGCTTTACACGCTGCACCCGAACAGAGGTTCAAAGGGAGCGGGGTGAGAGTGCTTGTAGCCTGCCATTTGGAGGGATCCATTAAAAAAAAAAAAAGGAATTTAGAAAAAAAAACATAAACTGTCATATTGCAGGCACAGCCTCAAGCAAACGCATGCGAAGCCACGAAGGAGAGGGAAATGCCTGCACTGGTGTGTCCGTCCCCAGCCAAAAACACATGCTCAGGGCAATATGCACAGACTGAAAGGAGACGAACTACAATGATGTTGCTGGACCCAAAACAAAGTTCTCAAGGAAGTACATTCCCCCCCATTAGTGAGCATCTGGGTTCCAGGTCCTGAAAAATCAACCACTGTACACAGAATGGAATATCATAAACTGGGACATCTGACATTTTATGCAGCTGGACAGGACATTAAAGGGGAGCTCATATCCCAGGGAGTGGCATTCAACCTGGATATCCTGCTGCCTGGATGAATGCTTTGGCCTCTGTTGAGAAGAACACCTTTCTCCCCTCTTCTGTTCCATTCCTGCCCCCATCACCGAAATGACCTTGCAAATTCAGGATGAGCTTTCTACCCACTAAACCTGGTAACTAAACTGCCTAGCTATAAACTCTCCTGATTCTAGTCGTTCCTTTTTTTTTTTTTTCTTTTTCAGGGTGGAAAACAGCAAAGCGTATAATTTCAGAGCACTGACACCAGCTGATAAAATAAGCCTGACATTTGCTTGCTGCAGATTAAAGAAAGCCCCAGCAATTACTGAAAAAACCTGCAAGTTTTGGTTCCGTCAATGACTTATCTTTATTCCCTATGGCTATAGTACACTAATGTTTAACATCAGCTATCATATTTCCTATCCTCAATAACTAGCAAAAAAGATATTGATCCAAAGGTGACACCATGAACAACCAGTGAAAGACATTTACTCTATCTGCTGACATGAAGGGACACAGTTTCTGGTAGCAGGAAGAATTTCTTGGACCTTACTTGAGTTCCCAGTGTCTGCTGAGGCTGTGGACATAGGGTCGAAAAGTTTGATGCAGTGAGGAGGATACCAGGCTGTTTGGCACAGGAGATACCAAACAAAACATTATGTAGTTTTCAGAGTAAGAAGTTTTGGCCAGTAAGAACTACAGCTTGGCTTGAACTGGGAAAATATCAGTAGAAAGCCAACAAAGAATTAGTTTGTTCACGCACTGCTTACTTTTAGCTTTCCAGCCAATCTAGCATGTGAATTTCCTGAGTTTACTTTCACCTGACACATGAAAGTGCTTTATGAACACTGATAAAAACTAACATTCAGTTAATGTCCCTCAAGCTAAAGAGATGAAACTGGGAACAGTCAGTGAAATTCTCCTCTGGAGGGGAGCTGATCCAGTCAAACTCAAGAGCAGAAGCAAGAGAGAGTAGTTTCTAATAATGACACAACCCCTAATTGTATAGATCATCATTTCAACTCAGCTGCAAGAAAGCAAGTCCACGTGAAATGCTATTTGCATAAATTACACTTAGCCCGGCCAAGTCCTGCAGCCATAGCACTACACGATGGAGCTTAATGCCAACTTCGGTGAGCCAGAGGCGTGGTTCTTAATTGCATCGGAGTCAGACCAAACTCACAGTCAAAAACTGGGCACGGCGACAAGAAGAGCTGCCCAGCTTAAGAGTTTGCCCAGCTTAAGCCCCCAGTCTACAGATAATTCTCCTCCCTCATTCACTGACTGCCCACTCCTGAACACAAGACAAAAAATCCAAAAAACTTAGACAGGAAGCTCCAGCGAGATTTTATTCAATGGTACCCAACAGGGAGAAATTAAGATTAAAGACGAATCGTATACATTACTGATTTCGCAAGTTGCTAAAACAAACCCATAGTGACAAGAACAACTGAGGGTGATGACATAACAAGAAGCGTGGTGACCATCTCTCTAGTGTCCATACCTGCAAATATATAATATGTTAATGCTTTTTTAAAAAAATTATGTTTCATGCTAGTCCTGATTTACAGAATCACAGAATGGTTTGGGTTGGAAGGGACCTTAAAGATCATCTAGTTCCAACCCCCCTGCCATGGTCAGATTTATTCTTATTCTACCCCAATGTAATTAACATGTAAACCAGGTGAAGGTGAAACACTGTGTTACAGAAACCTTAGGAAGTTCTCCACATTTCACTTCCCCAAAAAGTCTATCCAGGTACTAGTTAGAAGACAGACTGAGCAATTCACGATACCATATGCCAGAGACCCTCAGTATCATAACCCACTTCAAATATACCCTGCATGAAAGCAAGGCCAAAGCCTCATCACTGCCCCAGACGTGTTACTGAGCACCTGTAAGAAGATATTAATTCATGTCTCCATTTCTCATCGCGCAGCATTTGTCACCAACCAGGCAACATGGGCTCAGTTTTCATTAAGTGTTCATTACGCCATCGTAATAGCAAAACTAGGGTACTCAAGTTGTCATGTCAATGACAATTTACACAACTGATTGTGAACCAGATCCCAAAGACAATCCTGAACAGTTAGAATATCTGCTTTGCTTTGTTTTAATCTGGATTCTTGTTAGAATTAATGTGTGGGTTTTTTTTTTTTTTTTAAAAAAAGGGGGTAGGAGGGGAAGGGAAATCTACAGTTAAGAAAAGATTAATGGTGCAGAATGACTACTGTCAATGTACAATTACCCCACAAAATACAATTACCCCTCAAAAACCCATCCATGTACCTCTGACTATTATTTTAACAACAGACATTTGAAGAACACAACAAAATAAAGAATGCAGAAATTACTAATAAATGGGTCAAGGCTGTGGCAATGGGTACACGGACATTTGCTTTCCAGATGCTAGGAAATCAGCTGTATTAATCTCTGAGGCTATTAGAGTTATAAAACAAATCACCAAGATACAGAGGGACCCAATAAGACGTCTGGCACCTCAGTAGAAATGCTCTGGAAAACAAGCAGCTAAATTCAGGTCATTTTCTAAACCCAAATTGCTCATGCGGCAGTATAGTATTCACCTGAGGCTCCACTTTCAGTGAATTCCATTTCTCTTCTGCTCTCCCTTCTTCAGAGAGAATGTCAATAGAAATCACTACTTTTTAACAACTCCCACTTACCCCACAGCTATTTGGACTTCCTTCAGAGCTCATTTAGCACCAGGTGACTAAGGAAAGGTCCCTATACAGGGAGGTGGAGAAAATGCCTTTCCCAACAGCAACTATGCCCTCAGACCCACAAAAGGAGAGAGATTAACCACGTATCTGACATTGATCATTTCTACTAACAGAAGGATTGGATTTTTCATCTTGAAATCTTTGCAGGATACCTACTTTTGGAACTCCCATTCCCTGTTGTCCAGTGGACATACTTGGCGAGTTTTGAGCCAGCGAGAGATGCAGTGGAAGTGGAAAGCATGCTGGAAGAGAAAGTTCAGATCACATCATTTCAGAACACGTGAATGTATCTCAGTGTGAAAACTACCATCGAAAACAACATGGTGAGAAGAGAGCTGCAAGTGTTTGCAGACAAAGGTGGGGAGGACTAATCAGCCAGTTCACTGGTAAACACCAAGGAACTGATGCACATTTTCAGAGAGGAAAGGAATATTAGTGAAATGGCAGCAGGAAGCCTTTCCACAGTGTATCCCATGGCAAGCAACTGACGTCTGATGAAGGAGAGAACGCAGAGTTTAGCAGCTGCTAAAATTGGCAGAGCAGATGCTGATAAGAAGCATAATCAAAAAGACAAGAAAGAGGATTTCAGAGTGAGTAGCAGGGATGATATGTACGTATACATGCTGAAGCTTTCTGACAGCCTTCTGGACAAACCAAAGCCTGAATAAAAAGGAACTTGCAGAATTAGGAAAAAAAAAAAAAAAAAAAAAATCCCAATTGCATGTTAAATAAGGACACCCTTTTCCAGGACCCATACAGCTACTTAAAAACAAGATTTCACTTGTGAAGCCTTGTGCATATAAAATTGTAATTTTGACACTAGAATATCCTAACATGGTTTAAAAAAATTGCTCTTGTCCTCTACAAACAGAATTGTAACATTTATAATCCTTTTCCAGCATTATCATGCTGTACCTTGATCCCACACCACAGTGAAGATGGGATGAGCAACAGGTAGTTATTCCATTATGGAAAATTATATCTTCCAGCTCAGGCCCAGGCTATCTGAGAGTTATACAAGTCTGAATTCACATGCTAGTGGGACCACATACGAAAGAGTGCATGAGGCAACAAATTGAAGAGATGGAGATTACACACTAGAACCGATTTGATCTTCCCCCAAAAGGGGAAGCAAATCACCTAGTTACCCCATATTGACTCCTTGAATCAGCCTGCACATAGACAAATCAAGCATGCTGACATACAAGTAATCCTATTACCAAGAAAAAAAAAAAAGGCATAGCTTCTAGGCAGAATCTTGATCAGGAAATCAGGCTCAGAATGAAAGATCTATTCTTTTCCTTTTTACTTTTTCCGGTTTTGTTTTTTTTTTTTTTTTTTTTTAAAAGGGCAGAGGCTTATCTTTCTTGCTCCCTTCTCTTCTGTGTCTTCCGTATTACACCTCTCCAACTGACACTCTCTTTTTTTCCCCTTCTCTCTCCTTTCTACACCCTACTAAATATACGGTGCTTAAAGTTCTTTTTTCTGGTGGATTATCTGAAACATTTTATAAAACTCGTTTTGTCCTGACTCATGAAGGGGATAGCATCACCACATACGAGTTCCAAAATAAAACAGTTTTCCTTACATTGCAGACGCCCCATGCAACTGTGCACTCTTCAGAGGTAGCTGATGCTTGATTTGCTTGACATTCTATGCCTGTGAAAACAAATATTAAACACACATATGCAGGAGTAGAAGATGTACATGCAACACCAACTGGCAGATTTCTTCATAAGAGCAAGGGGTGGGAGAAGAGCTCTTTGTTTTGTGGCATTTATTACATCAGGAAGTGTCAAGACCCATTGGTTTAATGTGTACTGTTTTCCCAAAAGTGTCAGATCAAAATAATACTTCATGCTGCTTTCCTCCTTCCTCTATATTTTTAGTATTCGAAATTTCCAGAGGGCAAGAGCACATGGCTCATCTACCAGTAACATGCCTCTGCTTTGTAAATTTTAAGGATAGATATTTTTAATTTATTCTCTTGTCTTTTAATAGATGTCTTTTGATGATCAGTTGCAGTAGCAGACCCATGAAATAAAGTTTACTTAAATTTCTTACCCAGGTTTCTCTAAATATAAATTCACTGTCTTGTCAGACATTTTGTACTATCAGTTATATCTACAAATTAATTTGCTCATGTAATGCTGTAATTTGCTTGTCTCTCTTGTATAGTCTTGTGACAGGTAAGCACAGCCCAAAAATACACAACAGAAAATACAGTTTAAAAAGTATTTTTTGAACTTTTTACACCTTAGAGCTGAGTATGTAGGACGATCCCCAAAAAGATAAATCCTATTTATGGGTTTGGGTTATGTTTTGATTTTTCTTTCAGATGGCATGGATGAAGATGAGAGAGAGAAATGAAGGAAGAACAGCACTGAGAAAATGAATGCAGCAACCTGGTTCTCCATTCTAGAGCCTGAAAAATTAATTTCTGCTCCAGCTTAAGAAGAAACTCCGGGGGAAAAAAAAAAAAAAGAAAAAAAAAGATATTTTCAACACCTCTACAGCCAGCAGCGCAAACCTACGAGACCAACATTTTACTTCCTGCAAAAGGATGCTTTCTTTAAAAGTCAAGCCCAAATGATTTAAAAAGACATGTTGATAGACAATCAGCTTAGAACTCATTACACAGGCTTGTTGCTTGCTTGTTTTGCAGATCTTTTCTTCCTGGCAAAGAAAATGTCTGTATGAGCTCCAATTCTCTGTTTCACTTTTAGTGTGCCCAAATACGCTTGGAGGAAAAGGAATTTGATTCACCAATTAAAGCTTCCAAAACTTTCAAACCCCCAACATTTGGTTGAAAAATGTAATCTCTGTTTGCTCTGTCGTATTCATCCCTTTCTCCATTTTTCACTCTCAGGTGTGGAGATGAACAAAATAAGAAAAAGGCACATTTTTCCTGAGATGTGAGAAAGACCAGTTAACCTCGGTTATAAGGAACTAGTCAGAACAAGATTGAGATCTAAAGAATCTCACTAGTGACAACTGTTCTGCAAGATTTGAATGAACCTATATTTATTATATGGTTTACATAAAGATATGATATATACAGCAGGAAGTTCAAAGCTCAATCCTTGGCCTGCCTATAGAAAAGAACAAAATCCAGTGCACCTGAAGTGTCTTAAGACACTGATGTCTTAATTCCATAAGCTCTCAATATATACAGCAATAAAACTAAATCTGATTAAGAAAATGGAAGATGCTCGAGAACTCTGAAGAGCTTCAATTACTTTGGACATTTGATTCAAATTTGACACCCAGGATTGCTGCAATGTTTTTACTGTTACTGCAGTATAGACTCATGGTTTTGCTGAGTATCATGAGGCATATTATATTTAAATATTTGGCCTAAGTCTGTACAGTAACTGAACACGGTGAGAATATGAGTAGTAGGAAAAGAAGAGGAAATTCATCTGAAGGAAGAAAAGTCAACTGGTAAGCAAACTTTAACTCAGGAAGTCTCTGCTGAAAGCAAGGAAAATATGGCAGCACCCAATATACTTATTTTGTTTCTTCTCCTCTTTCCCTGCTAGAAACAGGATATTAGGCATATTAGACTGAAGTCCATCTAGCCCATTTTTAGGTAATTTTGTCTTTTTTTTTTTTTTTCCTTCCTCTGGAAGTGGCCCTAAAGCTGTCGTTCCAAAGCTGGATGCTTTGGAACGCAATACAATTCATGTTTTTTCAGTCTTTAAAGGACTCTGTATTTTGACTGGGAGTGAGAGGGAAGAAAGGTGGTTTAGGTAGGGAAGAAAAGCAGCACTGAAATTCATTTTAGTGTTACTCAAACATTCACTGGCAAGCAAATACAGCCTAAAACATGACAGTCCCAAGAGCTTAACAGGGCAGATGAACTTTTGCAGAAACAGTGGAGGAGTTCTCTGGTGGTGACGTAAGGCCCTTCCAACAAGACACACAGATTTAACTCCCTCACCAAACAGGCTGGAGACTACTGCTGGCACTACTACCTTTGGCTGCCAAAAAAAAAAAGGACCTCCCAAAAGCTGAAGCACTTTTTGGTCTCTTGCTTGCCTCATTTCAGAAAAGGACAATATATCAACAAACAAATGAACAATCTCTGTTCTCTGGAACAAAAGCCAATGATTCTGGCTACTGAAAGAAAGAGAAGCTATGTACCATTTACTGACCCAAAAGAAGCGGTAAGAGTCAGACAGTAAAGAGGTACTGGAGGAATACTGAATGACTCTTCTTTTGCCTTGCTTTTTACAGAGTATGTGGAGGTGAGGGCAGAAAGATACAGCTAAAACCTGAAATACCTGTAAACAATCGTGAAAGATGCACTGGAAGCATTTCAACTGAGGGAGTTACAGAAAGGCCTATTATATAATGGTAATTTCTGACTCTTGGCATCTCTTAAGAACCATCCCTCTTCCTATACATTTTCTATTGCAGAAATCTTCTGTATATTTATGTAACAAGAAAAGTAGCCTAAGATTTAAGTAGCCATAATGGCTACTTAACAGAGGTAAAGTGCACATCTTTTGTTTGCAGCTACATTAACAGCCCACTGCACTGGTAAATTTCATGATAAGAGATCTTCAAAGTGGCTTCTGCTTTAGCAAGGACAACCATTGTGTGGGTTCCCCTTTGTCTTTACATGTTGTCTTCTAAAACTACATCATGCAGGGATTGACTTATTGGGAAGAAGAGAACTCAATACACATAGCTTGGCTAAGACAATGCATCATGTACTCACTCAGAAAACAGACAGAAAAAACAAATAACGAGGCTAATAAACCTGAAATACACTTTTACTCCTAAAATATAGAATGAACTCTCCAATTTAGTTTTCAAACTTCGGATGGATTGCAGAGTTTTCCCCTTGCAATCCTCTCCAGTGTCTTAGGAATTATCTGCAGATTTTACCAAATACTTACTCTATGTTCCCCCCCCACCACATCATCTATGACTCCTTCTACTTATAATCCCCTTGCATGACGCTCAATATTTCCTGTTAGTATCACACCCTCAAAGTATTTGTACACAGCTATCATCTTCCACTCCTACTTATGACTTAGCAAACTATATATACTTAGTTCTGTTCTTTTAGTCTTCTCAGAAACCCAAACTCATTCAACCTGTTAAGCATACTGAAATTCTTCTTTGGATTCCATCCAATGTATCTATCTTTGTGAAGCTGGAATATCAAATATGGTACTTTGCACCTTACTATCAAAGAAAGGGAACAGTATTTTGATGCTACATTTTACACAGTTCAAAACTATGCTGGTTGCCTCACTACAATATTACATTCCACATTTTAGACCAGAAGGTAATCCACTATACCAAATATAGCGTTTATTTAACACTCTCCAGCTTACCATGTTGCAATGACAGCACCAGAGAGCAAGCCTTTGAAGAAATCAAGAACACTGTTCAAGTAAAATCTAAGTAGGACCTGGGTTTCTCCAGAGAAGAATCAAACCAAAACACTGAAAATCTACACATTCCTTCTGTACACTGAATACAAACCATAGTGAGGGCAGGGAGAATCCTTTGACCATATTATTACCAAGTCATAATGTACACACATGAGAAGAACTGCATGACACCTTAACATTGTTACAGCCTGGCTTTTGGATGCCTGACTTTATAACATTAACAATCTTCCATTAGCACAATTGGCGTCACTTATCACTCTTTTTAATGTTTTCCCTTTCAAGTTTTCTCTTCATCACAAGAAGAAGGAGGCATTTGTATCCTGCCTTTTATCAAGTTGAATCTTGTGTTGTTCTTCCCTGCACATTCTATTAATTTTTCCTCAATTTCCCATCACTTCACATCTTACGTTTCAAAATCCAATTAAAGTGTTGTTTAACAACATTAATGATCTGTAACAAGGAAGTAAGTAAATCCAGAGCCAACACTGATCTTGGAACACCAATTTAGATACCCCTTCTACTCTGTATACTGTCAATTTTGGTCTGTCATCTGCAGTCGAGGCTTTTCACAACATTGCTCATACCCAAATTAATGATGTGTTATGTTTCAGCAACTCAAAAAAGAAAAAAAAAAAGAAGCAGTTAATTATGCCCTCTTCCTTCACTGTTTTTCCTAATCTACCTATACACTCTCAACCCCGCCCCCATTTGGGTAGGATTTTTAATTTATTTTTTTTTTTAAAGAATTGAGGCATGAAATTCACTAGCGGAAAATAACTTCTGTCCACTCTCCTTACAGCTCCTCTGCATCTCTCCTTCACCCTCATATGTCCTATATGCTATTTATAAAAAATAGCAAATATATGAGGCTGTATTTGGTCTCTCATGGGAGGCACTATTAATTCTGAGGCCCATTAATAGAATGAAACACACCAACATCCATTATCTTACAACATATCCCACTTATCGTGAATAATTATATTGAATTACAGGATTTTATTTATTTATTCTATACATTTGTAAATTCTATAAATGTAACTTATGTTCTAACAAATCTTTAAAATTCCATTTGCCTGTCAGCAACATGCTTTCCTCTCTAATCTATCATAAATCTGAGAGACTAAGTAGTAGTCCAGCATTCATCTCAACTACTTTTCAAGACGGTACAGCTTAGAGGTACTTAAAAAGGAAATCTTTACGTCAAAAGACCTCAGTATATTTCATAACCCCTACCTCACTTGCTTCTCTTTAGTGTTATCCTTCCCTTTCTAATAACCAAGAATAAACAGGCACGGATAGGGAGTAGCTGTCTCAAAATACAAACATATCTGTCCCAAAGCAAAGAATTAAACTTGCTTAACTCATTTGCAGCCCTGTGTGTTACAGTCTCTTTATTAAAATATAAAAAAAAACCCAACCCCAAACACAACAAACTTCCTAAAGCAGCCTTGTAATTATTATTTAAATATGACATGAAATCAGGTCCACCTCTCACTAGTTGTTACTACAAACTTGAGGTCTCATTTTTCTGAAACATTTTATTTTCGTATAGGCTTACTGACGGTAAGTTACCAGTAGTTCAAGGGCTACTACATAAAAACAAAGTGCAACAAAACTATCACAATGGGATCATGACAGGCCATTCCCATATTTCCAGGCACTGCAGCTGTACCTGCTCTTGTTTTGTGGGGTTCCGCAATCCTCACATTTTAGTAATATAGCCAAATTTCTATCTGGGGTATATTAAAAGATCTTCTGTCCCTCATGACTGAAACAAGAAGAACAGTTATGGTGACAACAGTATCTCGTCAGTTTTGAGGGGAAAAAAAATAATGTTTCAAGGGACTGAAACCAGTGACTTAATGCATGCACACCTATTTCACAATAGAAATGTGTGTACTTAATTCCATTATCACTTTATTTTCATACATAGCAAGCATATTTGTTAATTGAACCATCAAGATTATACAGCAAAAAATCAAACCAATACTAGCAATACTTCGATTTTTATTTCAGCATTTGATTATTCTCCTTTGTAAACAAACAGTTAATTCTCTAGCTGGCTACAAAATTCCCTAATTTTGTAGCCACCCAAAATTAACTAACTTAGGCAAGGTGGGTTTTGTAGAATGAGGAGTCAACTGAAATCACTGGTCCAAGCCTTTCCTGGCCAGACACAGGAAGTGTTACAAGATTTCATCTTAATGAGTGTCATCAAAAAGTTGATACCTATAGCAACATCTGAAACCCTAAACTCTAATACCTCTCTTTGTGAGCAATACCTGTCGACCCTGAATATTTTCAGTTCCTCCTGCCTCTTTATTATTACTCCTTTTCCTCTTTGCTGCATCCCAAATACACTCAGCAACATCATCTCATCTGTAGCTGTGGAACCAAGTGATGCTGCTCTTTACAAGGAAAGGGGGAGGGAAAAGCAGTATAGTGACAGAGGTCACAAAAACAGATTATAGGACTTCAGCATTACATAAAATAGAGCTTAGTATTTACACTGTAAAGACTTAGTTCCTAACTGAAAGCTGTATTTGCTGAATTATACCCTCAACAGGGGAAATTTCAGCTGTGTGTCATGTACAAGTCAAAACCGTCAACTGTCTTTCCCACCATTTACTTACATAGATCCATAATATGGTTTCTGCAAATGGCACAGTTATCAACCACAATGTCCCATGCCCACAGAGCTACTGCGTTCCACTAGAGAGAAAAAAAAAAAAAAAAAGAAAAACATAGTTTTCACTCAATTTACAGCACACAGAAATCCTTGTCATTCCTCAAGATCCCATCTATTTTTTTAAATGGAAAATCTGGGATATTTAAAAAAATAAATCTTAAAAGTCCAAAGTAATTCTTTATCTTGAGTTCATAAGAGTTAATAGAAAGCAGTGGCACATTCCTCTCCTCTCCTCAGACCCAGTGTCTCCTTCCAGCTTCAGAAACAAGAAGATAACTGACATAGTCCCCTTTTTTGTCAAACAAATGCAAGCATCTGCATTTCTATTCAAGATCCAGAGGCAGCTCATGCCACATCCTCAATTCTGATGGAAAGGACTGTGCCTTGGAGAAAGGCCATTCCAGATGCCATTTTGTTAAGAGGATTTCCATTATTCGCAGCAGTTCTTCTAGAAATCACCCCCCAGAGCAGTTGGGCCAAGAACTAAAATCATGTCTAATGCTACCCTTTGCTGACTCCTAAACAATATCCTCTGAAAAAAGGTTACTAAGCAAGGACCTGCCAGTAAGGCTGAATATAAAAATTTGAAAGTACTAGCACGTTAATCTTTAAAATACTTTGTTTTTAAAAGAAAAACCAAAAAAGGGGAATATCTCTCCCCCATGCTACTTCAGGGGAAGTGTTGTCTACAAATTTCCACGACAGTTTTAGAAAACTGATTCAGACTGAGGACTTTAAGACAAGTGATGCAGAAAAGCATAGCACCTTTTTATTCCTCCACACAAAAAACATACTCAAGTCTTTTGTAAATTCATGGGCTTGCTTTCAATATTCAAAGCAAACCAACAGAATATTGGTAGCCAGGATAATCTTCGTTTACTACTTACATAGTCTAGATTTTTTTGTTTCCTTCCAGTTTTCAGTATATGATTGTATTGACTGCACTACAGTAGAACTTCTCTAGTTTATTACATTTACGTCTCAACGTTTTCATTGCTTCCCCTCAGTTGGGGATTCTGAAGGAGGAATGCAGATTGCCAACTATCAATAAGCAGTATCAATTTTGATAAGACTTCAATTTTTCAATAGTACGTACATAAGAAGTCATCACAATGCTACTAGGTCTTTTAGGAAATGAGGCAGTAGTGATCTCATTTCTTCTGCCCATCTTCCAAATTCAAGTCTAGCCAGCCTTCTGGACGAGGTACGCATCTCTCGAGGACTTCATCCACACTTCAAGGCAGCTAGGATAAAAATTCTCAGCACCCTTATCTCTTCCACACTCACTGGTACTTAATCTCTTGTCCCATCGTAAGCTACTCTTATTAATCAGACCTGTACTGGGCCACACACGCAACAAATGTGCCTTGGCACCTTGTTGGGTAGGAGGAATGCCACTGACACAGAAAAGGTGTCGCTTCCTGCTCCTCTTATGTGCTATTATATCTGTCCCTATTTCCAAAGAAAAAGCAATCATGTCATCCAAACATCATCTTCTGCACAGACCTGCAGCCCTGTACAGACCTAGCATTTTCCATCATCACTGATCACAGCTGCGAGCAGGAATCACTAGAAGTGCTTGCTGATATACAGTCCAGGGGTCATTTTTCCTCAAATTCTACCTTAGTACAAGCCCACACAGCATCCCTGCTTCCTCTGAGCCCTCCTGTAACAGTGTGGCCTACTACCAGGATCCAGCTGACAGACAAACTGGTAGCACTGGGCAGAAGAGGGATATTATGGCTGGTTTGGGGAAGCAGACAAAGCCAGGGTAAGAGGAGAGCATCTGCTGATCCACACACATTGCTATGGCTTGATTTAAAGAAGAAGAAAAAANCATTAAAAAAAAAAAAAAAAAAAAAAAAAAAAAGCCATGCAATTTTGTGCAAAGCGTCTTACGCAGCACATAAGGCAGCTCGGGCGACTGGGCCAGAGCGGCCGAGACTGAGGAGGAGGCAGGACTCCACCCCTGCTCCCCGGCCCAAGCTGCCCAGAAGCTCGGCGAAACGCGGCCCGGCCGGGAATGCACGGAGCAGCCCAGGCCCGGCCGGGCGAGCAGCGGCTGAGGGGGGCGGGCGGCGCAGCCCCCTGACAGGGGCAGCCCCCTCAGGCCTCCCTTCTCCCGCCCGCGCGGCCTACGCCAGCCGCGCCCGCTGATTGGCCAGCCTCCGCTCCACGTGCGGCCGCCCGCCTCAGCCATTGGCCCGGACGCACGCCAAGACTCCCCCGC
>VXBH01000690.1:41501-79505 GCA_013400035.1 Rynchops niger
CCCCCCCGCCCCGCCCCGCCCCTCCCGCAACGCCGGTGCGGAACCAGGCGCCCGGGTCCGTGAGTGGAGCGGGAAGTCGCCCTCCCCCCTGCCACCGGGCCGGCCTCAGCCTCCCCTCCTCCCTCTGCGGCCGGCTGGAGGAGCGCGCCGGCGGGTCTCACTTTCTTCACTTCGAAGCGCTTCTTGCCGGCGCCGCTGTTGGTGCCGCTGGGGGTGTCCACATCCATTGCGGCCGCCATTTTGGATGCGTGAACCGCCCGTCCCGCTCCGCGCGCATGCGCCGCGCGGTGGGCGGGGCGTGCGAGGGGGGGCGGGACCCCGGGGGGCAGACCCGCCCCGTCGCCAACAGGTGCGCAGAGAGGCCGCGCGCGCGGTCACGTGAGGCGGGGGCTCTTCACGGCGCCGGTCAGGGCGGGGCCGCGCGCCGTTACCTCATCCTTCCCCCCCCGCCTGCCTCCGCCCACCGGCGCGCGCGGGGTTGCACAACCCGCGGGGCGGGGGCGCGCGCGCGCGAGGAGCCGGTGGGGGAGGGGCATTTTAAAGGACCACGCGCCGTGAAGGGCGGGGCCCTGTCACCCGTCAGGGGAAGCTGGGGCGAGGGGACACCGAGTCGCGCCCGAGGCCCGTGCCTCCCCGGGCCCGGCCGCTCTCCCCTGCCCGCGGCCGGCGAGTACCCGGGGAGTGGGAGCCCGGCTGTAGCCACACATACACACACACGCACCCCGAGAGGGCTCGGTGGCCGCCCCGCCCCGCCTCACGTCGCCTCGCCTCAGGCGGCGCCCGGGGCATCCCCGTCCTCCGCCGTGTCTCTAAAATGACCTGGGATTTGTCACTCTGCCCTATTGCGAAGGGCTTCAGCTCTTAACAAACTTTTTGCGCGTTTTCTTGCACCCTAATTGGTCTCCAGCAAGTGCAAGGTGAGGGGGGGCAGTTGGCGTTGCTACTGTGGTAGCCCTTTTGCTCGCTAGCAGTCCAGGTTTTTTAAAAATGGAGCACCGAATTGCTAGGACATGGACCTGTGGGAGTGGGTCCAGAGGAGGGCCACGAAGATGATCAGGGGTCTGGAGCACCCCTCCTATGGAGATGGGCTGAGAGTTGGGGTTGTTCAGCCTGGAGAAGAGAAGGCTCCGGGGGGACCTTATAGTGGCCTCCCAGTACCTGAAGGGGGCCTACAGGAGAGATGGGGAGGGGCTCTTTATCAGAGAGTGTAGCAACAGGACGAAGGGTAACAATTTTAAACTGAAAGAGGGGAGATTTAGATGGCATATTAGGAAGAAATTTTTCACTATGAGGGTGGTGAGACATTGGAACAGGCTGCATGGAGAGGCCTCTTCCCTGGAAGTGTTCAAGGCCGGGCTGGATGGGGCTTTGAGCAGCCTGGTCTAGTGGGAGGTGTCCCTGCCCATGGCAGGGGGGTTGGAACTAGATCATCATTAAGGTCCCTTCCAACCCAAACCATTCTATCATTCTGTGATATTTTGTCCAGGCTACTCTCTTAGCACAAAATTAGGCCAACAACGGTATGATCAACATGGGTTGTACTTGTGGTGACAGAGCTGCCCAAGCCCTGCCTGTTCTATTGCAGAGATGGAGACAACAGGCATGGGAGTTACTACGGGGAACTTCCTCCGTCTGTTAGTATAGCTCAAAGTACTTGTCTGAGAAAGCAAGTAGTAGTAGTCCCCAAGGTGTGGAAACTGAGGGGAAGGAAGATACTCCCCAGCAGGGAAACAGCAGGTCTTAAAAGGTCACCCACCTTTGCAAGTCCTTGTGATAGATGTGCTATCTCTCTGCAGAATCAACCCTTTTAAAGCAATTTTTACACCATGCTGCTGCATAGATGCAGGAAAGAGGAGGTTTTAGAAGCAGAGAAAGGGCATTCCCTTGCATGTATACAGGCAAGCAATATCTGTACTGTACCATTTGGACCAGACAGCACAATTCCAGTCTGGCTCCATCATATCCATCCTGCTGTATGCATACAGCTTTTACCTGAGATCCAGTGCCTGCTGGGATGGCATGTCTGGAAGTCTCCAAAGCAACTTTAAAATAAAGTAAGGGCCTGCGGTAAGGAGAAGATGATGCTGCCATTGGATATGTTTGGATCATTTTAAATGGGATTCATATTTAAAAGACATGTAAGACTTGTCTCTTGAGTTAGGCACATACCTAAATGTTTGGAGGGTCAGGTTGAGCCTGAAAGTCGCAAACACACAGTAAAGGGAAGTTTGAAGAAAAAAAATGTCCTCTCTCATTTATACACCCTTTAACACCTCTCGTCATCTACATGGAAAATTTCCATTTCAGTTAACTGCCCTGGGGTGCCTCTCGGTTGCGGTGTGTCTTTTATTGCTTACAATAAAGTGAAGCTGCACAGATGCAGGTTTTCATCCTTTTGGTCCTTATTCAGGACCGTAGTGTGAAGGCCATTGCAAAGGAGTGTTTTGAAAATGGGAGGTGGCTGCTTGAGAAAATGGATTTTTCACCTTCAACAAAATAGCTTTTTTCAAAGCAGAATTTGCAATATTTTCTTTTTAACGGAAACATGAATTTTAATCCTAAATCTGTGTGGTGCCATCCCCAGTAGGACATTACTCAGCAAGAATCCAGGGTGTTTAACAAACATGTACGGTGGGGCATATGCATTCCAGAGAAATGTTAACATTCATTTTTATTTTAAATGACTAGTGCAATATAAAATTATAGTCTTCCCACCTCAGCTGATGTCACCACGGGGAGATGGTTGCCAATGGGTAAAAGCCACACAGCCAGCAATCAGATGGTCTGGATTTATCTTTCTGTATCTGGCAGCAAAAAGAATATAGCAATGCAGATCCCAAGTTAAGTCTTGCTAAAAAGGTGGTGGTGTTTTCAGGAAAAGAGATAACAAATATGGTGCAGAAAAGAACATATATCTTATTTAATTAATATGTACTGATACACGCGTGCAGATATGTAATACCGACAATGGGAAGGACATTAAGGGATCTCCAGTGTGCTTCACAAAGTGAAATTAGTGATGGTGTTCCCTGATAGTCCTGCACTTCATAAAAAGGTCTGAGCCACACCTTCTGTAGTGTACATGAAATTATTTGTTTTCTGTTGATTTTAGTGCCATCTCTAATGTCTTTCCTCCTAGGAAAAGTGCAGCCCCTGAGACCCTCTTAAGGCTGCATGTTATGGGGAGGTGTCAGTAGCTGCTGCAGCTTTGGAAAGCATCAGCCTCCAAAGAAATATAACACTCTGGTCTGAATTACCAGGGATGCTTTGAAGAATGGAACGTTTTTCAAATCGCCAGGACGCGCTGGGGAAGAAGAGGAGACTGCCAAGCTGAAGAGGCAGGGGGACAGACAGACTAGGTGACACATGGCAGCTGCTCTGAATATGGTTATTTCCAAGTAAAATGAGACAAACTCCCTCTCCCAGTTGTCAAAAACTGTTCCAACAGGCAAGGTACCAACAACCTGGTGACTCCAGTGCAATTACCTTCCAAAACCAGTCTCTTTCACTTTCATCATTGTCTTTCTTCTTTACAGTCCTTCTGTTGGTGCGGGTTTTTTCTGCAGCCACCAGCATTGTCCTATGTGGGATTTACCCCTCAAATGATCCCCCCCCATACACTCACCCTTTGAAAGTGTGTCTGTCTGGACTGCCGTGGAACTGGCAGCAGCCCTGGCTGCACCCACGCTGTGACCAGGCAGAAGGTCTTGTGGTGGCACTGACCAAACTTGTTCCTTCAAGGCACCAGAACAGAGGGATCCACATGGCAGTGAGAGGATGCCCCAGAACTGAGTCAGAAGGAGAATACACACAGGAGAAGTTGCTTTGCCGTTCAGTCCTCGCTGCCTTAGCCTTTTGCATTCCGCTTCCCAGCCACGCCGACAGGACGAGCCGTGCGTCCTCCGCTACCACGACCCATCCTCGGTGCGCACACCAATGCCACAGGACCTCTCTGGGGCACTCGGGTCGCTCTCAGAAATTAAACCGTTCTGAAAGAGAGAATTGCAGCATTTTCAAAACACTCTTCAGAGCAACACCTTTCCTTTACTGTACAGTCATGAGAGTAGGGATGGGCCTTCCAAAACTGCCAGGAGCAAAGAGCGGGGGTAAAAAGGGAGGTGGCCCCTTTCTAAGTGCTTACAAACCTCAAGTTTTTCTGCTGCCTTTCTGTGCTTCTCCTTCTCAATGCTGCTTGCTTAAGGTGTGGTTTCAGTGGTGCCCTAAGCAGCTTCAAGCAGGAATTACCTGGTATATGAGACTAGTTCCCGTTCAGTGGGTGGAAACACAGGAGTAAAAATCAAGTGTGTTTTATTACTTTTTAAATAACTGTAGGGCTGGCTGGCTGCCCTCCAGTTGCTGATGCTACTAAAACCATTTGAACTAAGTTGGGATTTCTAGTACCCTTCACTTTTTGGATGCCCAAAGCTGCAGACAGCATTCACAAATGACTGTTGGGGCAAAACTGAATCTACTGTCTTTCTGTGTTGCCACAAAACTTCTCGAAGTTCACAAAGCAAGCAAACATCCTCCCACCAAGGCTCTGTAGCATCCCCAGACGATTCAGTGTGCTTGGCATAGGAAAGCTGAATTCAAAGAACAGAGTCAGAGGGGTAGATTAAGCAATATATCCCATAGATTTTTGGAGCAGGCTGTGCTTGCTTTCTGCAGAAGCCCAAACCCCCTGCCTCTGTGCATGTTTTCCAGATGATGGTCACATTATACCCCATATAGTACCCCTGCCTTTGCAATCCATTCCTAAAATCTCAGGAGAGAAATGGAGCCTCCAGCCCCCAGCAATCCAGCTAAAAAGAGCAGATGCGTTTCTGAGAGAGGAGCAGGTTGTGCCATTTAATGGGATGGCGACTAATTGTTGCTCTTCCTTTCTCATGGTGTTTTACCTAAGCTGCTCGATAACTTGCAGATAAAATAACGTACAAACATCGTGAACAGCCTGCAGGCAAGTAGATGCTTGCAAAAAACATGGTACTTAACGACTGTGCCCAATCTCCTGCAGACAGCCTTTCCCCACAGGTGAAAAAGCAGCTGGGAGTGTGGCTCCAGGCTCGACAAATGACACTGTCCCCAGAGTGGGTATCCCAGCCCCACATCACACCTGACAAATCAGCCACAGCTGATACAGAGAAACACGATCAGGATAGACAGTCCTCAGTGCACCTTATGATGAGGATGCTGGGCTGATTCCACTCCACCTCAAGAAAGGGTTTGAAGCCATCCCTCCTATACATCAACACCCCCGCGCTCCCCATCCTAATCATCACCCCCAAACAAGGAGCTCCACCTTAGAAGGAATCCAACACCAAAGCCACCCTCCTCCCTGCCACCTCTTTGCTGTTCTGGGTGCCGAGCTGCAGATGCTGATCGCATCTGGCTGTGCTGCCACCTCCCGAGAGAAACCAGCATCCCAGCTTCTGCTCAGAGGAGAGGACATGTTCTGCAGCCAGGCTCGCAGCCTGCACGAAGGTCCCCAGGGGAGCCAGGGCTCTCCGTGCTGCCCATAGCCTGGAGAAACAAGAGGTGGGCCCAAAAGTCACCACACTTCTAGGTTAGCTGCAGCCTGGCTGCCTCTTTTATTCACAAGGCTGGAGAAGAGGTGGGAGGGTGAGACTGACTACAGCGACAGAGACAAAAAATGCACGCATGGGAAAGAGTGAGGGCTTGAGAGATTCCTGCTTTAACCTGAGCTGGGATCCTGGAGAGATGTCAGAGAGAGAGGCTGAGATTGTAATTCAGAGAGAGGGCAAGTCTTTCAGAGGGCATCACGAAAGCGGTAGCAGAGGAGTGACTGTTTTAACTTGAACATCCCAGAAGAACTGCATGAGGTGGCGAGAGGCTATGGGATACTCCAAGGGTGGGAGACAGCACCACTAACCACACTAGAGACATCATTTGAGTATCAGGTCACAGTCTGGATCTCCTTTGTCGCTTAGACAAGAGTTTTCAAAGTCCGTCTTATCCTTTTAAGGAGGATGCAAAAAAAAAGGAGAACGTTACAATAGCTCAATACAAGTAGTTATATTCATCTACTACTGCATGTAAGCAGTGACGCTGCCAGACTAATTAGCAGTAGCCAGGAAAAACCACAAGAGTACCCAAAGTAGTAACACAAGCTTGCCTGCACATAAATCAATGAACTCCTACTGATTTGGGAAATCCATGAACTTTCAGTAACACGAGGAGAGGCAGTTCCAGACTGCTGTGTGGGAGACACTAAAACACTGTTTACAGATATTCTTATCTACAACTTCTCCCTGACAGTCTTGAATGTGGGGAGAGTCACAGAGAGGGAATAAGCACTAAAATCAGAAAAAAATATTATCGACAAACGGAGGTCTGGAAGCTACCTCCACTGAGTCGAAGGTTTTGATGCTGTTTGAAAGGAGGTGACAACCATCGAGCTACAGCTTTGCATTTGTCTTCCCCCATTAATTCTTTGTCATTTTTCCAAAAAATACAGTATACCAAAATTCCTCCAAAGATCGATTCTAACTGAATCAAGTTCTAACTGCAGGCCCTGCTCAACAAGATGCAATCCATTGGCCTTTGCCATCCTTCTTTGTTACAATAGGAAAGATGCTGCTATCAGTAAAAGCATTCTGTTGAAGCCCCTGCTAGTCATAGCAAAGGCACCGTTCGGCAAGTGAAAACTGTAAAAATCCAAATCTAAGATTTTTTGGGGGGGGAGAGGAGGGGGATGTGAAGGTGGAGTTCAGATGTGATTTTAGGGCAAAAAAATAACTACTTTTATACCACTTCTTCTTGGAAAGATACAAAGGAATGGGAAAAACAAGCTAGGTGGCCCATAGACACACCAATTACTGTTGCAAAAACTATATGGATATTACAAAAGAAGCCAACAGGGAGGGAGCCAGCAGTCCCCTGCCTCCCCGACCAGCATAAGCAGGAACAAAAAACTGTGTTACCTAACTCAGACAGTTCTCAGAAAGCAGCATTTCAAATATTTCTGGCATTTAACCACTCTTTCTCATTAATTCATAGATACAGACAATAAACTGGGTTTAGCCTTGCATTGGACTCACTGTAAAGTTCATTATGGCGTCTAGGTCAGTGAATCCCACAAGAGACGGAGCCTGCCAGCTCCATACTAAGCAGTAAAATAAATTAATAAACTGTCATACTTTTTGCAGGTTCATATACCTTGAACATATCTTGCTGTGTCAAACATCCTTTCCTTTCATTTCAAACCTCAGCACAACTGGATCTCCAGAACCCCAATGGAAAAAAAGGGCCATTTGAAGCAGCAAGCATTCACTGATCAGAAAGTATAAGCTTCTCAATCCTGAGAGCTCCAGGAAATGCAGAAAATAGCTGTGAGCAGAGAAATGAGTGCAAGGTGCAAGGCCTAGAGCTTTGGTGATTTTCGCTTTTGGTAATTTACCATTGCAAAGTGATGTAGACCCTTCTCCCCCACCCCCGGCTCCAGTCACTGTGGGGTTTTTTTTGTTTGTTTCTTTCTCTCTCTGCTCACCACATTCATAAATCATATTTCTCAACCCAATTTAAGGATTCACGGATTCCTGTCTATGATGGGAGGAAGGGGAAAGAGCCACATCCAGCACTAGGAACTCTCCCACTCACCTGCAGTATCAACAAAACTTTAAAAAAACAGAACAGGACAAGATGCAATAGCTTCAGGGAGGTTTTAGCAAGACACACACAAACTTCTATATTGGGTGAGAGTTTACTACAGACACCAATGTGTTAGCTCCTTTACCTCAATATACACAAATACTCATGAGTTTACTGTGGAAGATCCTTATGTTTGAGTTCACTCACATCCCATAGCTCACTTTCGCAAGTCTGCAATCATGCAAGACAACTGGTTGCACAGGTCTGAACAGGAATATTATAAGTAAGTTTGAGGAACCAGGAAAGCTGGAAAGAGAAAGAGGCCAGAGATCTGGCAATACCACACACATACAAACCATCAGCAGTTACCAGACCATTTTCATTCCCTGGAGGAGACAAAAAACAAAGCCCCATTCTCTTACTTTCCTTTGTTCATACAACGAGTGACAAAGTACCTACCATTCTCCTGCTGGGGGTTGGACTGGCAAAGACAATTTCTGCAAATGCCCATCAAACAGCAGCAGCGTTTGGTTAGAAAGAGGCCTGAAGCTGAGGAAGGGCCCTTAAAACTCTTCTTTCATACAGCAAAACTGTCAATTAATTAAACACGTACATAGAAAGTATAAGGAAAACTGTTCCCTTTCTCTTTCTTCACTTCTAGGACAGGGGAAAATGGAGCAGATGACAATTTACCTGGGTAACAGTGGGGTGGGGCAGGTTGAAGGACCAATAAACCCCAGAAGCTCACGAGTCGAACTTGCATTCCCATGTTACCTGATCAATAATTAAGGTAGTTGCTTATGCTAAACCAGTTTTCCCTCAGTTTACCTTACTATTTCCTTCTGTTTGCTCCTTCCACACCTGCTTTCTCTCACAGTGTATTTTATTGTATGATTCTCTGATTGTATGTTCATATTTCCGCCTATTTTTAAAGTCAATCATTAAAACCCATTTTGCAAGTTTGTTGGCGCGTAGAAATTATCAGGTAATCTTTCCCTTCTGCAAACACCCATTTCATTCCATCTTATTTGCATTATGAATCAATATGGAGTGTGGTTCATTTTGTATCTCCCATTTCTTTGCTTCCAGAGCAAAATCTCTGAAATTCCCCTGTTGACTTATGGGTTGTGAAGATAAAAGGGCTTCTCTGCAGTCCTGCAAAGGCCTTTGGTGAGGTTTCAGGAGAGAGGAATAACCTACTCTGTGAAAGCACCAGAGCTGCTGTGAAGGCAAGCTAAAGCTTGGAAACCTTAGGCGTCCCAATCCCTAACAAACATGAACTAGAAGAGATTTCAGGTTCTTGTGGGATATGGAGGAGGTCTCCTCCTGCCAGAGCTTGGTGAGTGGTGGTGTTCCTGATGCCACCTGCCTTATTCACTGCAGCTGCCAAGAGAGAAGAGTAAAAAAACATCCCTTATTTGACAGTGAACAGGTTTACAAATGCAGCTTTCAGCTGAACCTCCGATGTTTGTTTGGAAGCGTCTTACCACGGTTTATAGTCACCCCTCGTCTCCTGACGGGGATGAGCTGATTTCACTCCCATTAACTGTATCTCCCATGGGTTCTCTGTTCAAGTTAAAAAGAAAGTTCTCAAAGAACTCAGAGGGCACATTAGGGACTCGTGTACAACACAACAGTGGTTTGTTTGCAGCGGCTTAATTTAAATTGGATTTCACATCAATTTGTTGAACAGCTGAGGAACCCTGTGTAGACACACTTATTTGCCTTAAGAGTTGGCTTAAAATCAGTTCCTAATCGATTTAAGCTCCACTGATCACATTTAAATATATATTTAAAAGGTCAACAAAACCTTTTGCATTGATTTAATGAAACGATATTGAAAGCAATGCTTGAATAAACTGGTGCGGTTTTGTGTAAAAGCTGTCCAAATTAGTGTAATATGGATTGTCAAAAGATGGAGAAACATTTCTCCCCCTTGAAGCTTGCAAATTCAATCTCTTGATTGAATGCTAGCAAGACAGAGGCTGATGGATCTCTCCTCTGATGGAGCCACGTATTGATTTTATCATTAGATATACAAAACAAATGCCTAATTCAGTAATAGGCACATCTTATGCCTTCCCTTGATAGTGTGGATCTTAGCCCTACATATATGTATTTCAGCTCAAAATCACATATATTCCGTCTTCTATATAAAAGTTTAAAATTCACGCCTGGGAACATTTTTGAAATTATGATCTTTAAAAGATTATAATCTGGAAAGACAGGACCTTTTTTAAAAATTAGATAAATAACAGCATGAAAGGATCACTATGTCAGGAGCCTTTTTCACTGTTTAACAGGTGCAGGTATTCACCATAAATTAAATCTCATTTGTGCTGAGTGGTTGAATTGCTGAGGAATCCATTTATTGGTATGTGAAATATTTACTATGTATAGCTGGACAGCTTCCCAGGAATTCTGATGAAACACATTAATACACAAGAAAGAACATCCTTTCTTCATAAGACTAGTGAAAGCATAAGCTTTGCTCCTCTCAGTATCTTATACGGAGCTTTTGAAAACTATCTATCTATCTGAATTGTCACAAATTTATCTAGAAAACCTATTAAGAAAGATCTTTTTAGGTAGAGATTTCTCTCTCTCTTGAGGAAAGCTGTTGTTATAAACATGACTATCCAAAATAAAATACACTTTTACTTAAATTATATTTTTCTTCAGCCTATTTAGAAATACCCTTTTTCTTACAGCAGGGTGAGAAACCACATGTTGCTTTAAACAATTTCAGATGCCCAAAAGAGAAGAGTGATATTGGGATCACTTCAAAAAGCACATGAAATTAGAGGCCAATAGCCAACATTTGGCTGGGAATTATTTGCATATGTCCTTTGAATAAGGAATAGTATTTGCTAAGAATGATTTATTTAGACATTTCAGCTATGGATTTCTATATCTGTGGAACAACTGAAATATAGTACAAAGGTAGGAGAGACTTCCAGTTACTATCTAAAAGTTCTGGATTCCCACCTGTAATATGAGATCTGGGTTTGCTACATAGAGTAATTGATCTGCATGACAAATACAGGCAAGTTTAGCTCTTAGAGAGCATTACAGTATGGAAGAAAAAAGGACACCAATAGCAGGTTTACACTGACAAGAAAAGTTTCAGACAAGTAGAGGCCACATTCCTTGCAGCTGAGGAGCCACATAAAAAAAACCCATTGTAAATTAAACAGCAACAAAAGCCAATATGAACTGTGTTATATTAAAGAGCTAATACTGAGAGCCATGAAAGCTCTAGAGTTTACATGAGCAGTCTATAAAATGCTAATGTTACTAACACCAGGGAATTCCATAGAAACCATCCGTCTGCAAATCCAAAACTATATTAAAAAAAAAAGCCCGAAAAACACCACAAGACTATTTCCAGGACCAGAAATAACAGATGTATACAAATTTGCAAGGTTAAAATTTGTTCTCTGTTCCTGATTCGCAGGCATATATCAGCATAAGTGTACATATAATTTTCAAGAATATGTTTCTCTGAGACAAAAAAGCAAGTTCTCCGCCCCACCCGCGATAAACTGCCTCTGACCTTAAGTTCAGGGCACCTGAACACAAGGGGTACAATTGCTTTTCCATCCTCCAAACATTATGGCTATGCAGTGGACTGCTCACGATAGTCTGAAGTACTCCTTTAGACTAGCGGTGAACAACAGTATTTATATTATTTTTTGCACAGATGCTTCTAACAGCATTTTGAATATTCCTGCTTTATTCAAATGACATGGGAAAGACTAGGTGCACAGGGCAGCGTGTGTACGTGTGTGTTGGCTTTGAGTCTAGAGTGACGACACTTCATTCTCTGAACGGTCAGGGAAAGTGTGAAAAAGAGGGAACAATTTTTTTATTTATTCACTACGATGCACAGAAAACTGCTGGAAAGCAGTCAAGGGTCAAATCTTTAAAATCTTTTTCCCAAGAAGACACAAACTGCTCAAGTGAGGATTAGATGAAGCGTTTCTCCATGAACACTGCGTACATTGGGCTGAAACCATTGTGCTAGATTATTTTTACTCTAAGATTGCAAAATAAGGGAAGAAAGTATCTTTTAATTATAAAATTGAGTATTTTAATTAAAAGGGGAATTATGGCTTCTGCCATTAGTGCTATCACATTAATGCAGATTCGCAAAAAAAGAAGTTATTTTCTCAGAGAATGGAAGTTTCTTTCTGGCCCCATACACGAAAGCTCCTATAGAGCTTGTAGTCTCCTTTTATCCAACTAACACAGCAGCACCCATATGGAGTCCTTTGTGTAAAGGAGTGGCCAAATCAGTTGGGAGACATTTTTTCCATAATTTGAATGCGTCATTAATACTTAACGTTTCAAATACTCATTAGGAGTGTGACAGAGAACATCAGTCACTTCCATCAAGACTGGAATTCGTAGGAGCAAAAGTCCTATCCTGACAACTAAAACATTGCTGGGATAACACTGGAAACACTTGTTCCCGTTTCCATCGGCTCAGCAATACTTCAGCTGGCCTTTTTATGAAGATCAGCTGGGGGTATGATATGCAATAGCAGAACGTACAGAAATCGTATTTCCAGTGAGAGACGGGAACACGCCAGTCAACTTCAAGACCAGTCTAACTTCAACTACTTACTTATGTGTTTTTATACCTGGGAGCAGTGAAAACTTTTATATAGTAAACAGGTATAAAATTAATTACAATTCTTCTTGTTAACTTTTCTAAATCAGCTCATCTCCTCCTTAAAATTTCATTCTTTATATGAATGCGTTTCTTGAATAAAAAAGCGAGAAATAAGGAATCAACTTCCATTTTGCTCAGATCTTTAGAATCCAAAAATGTTTTTAATCATCTAATTTATATAACAATTTCAAAGCTGGGGGAAGAGGATATGACATCTGCAACAAGCATAAATTCCAAGAATGCTTCTATTTGCCATGTGGCAGTTAAATAATATTCTTTTGAAGAAGTAATACACATAATAAAGGAGATAAAGCAAATTGTTGTTCCTTGACACTGGTGACCTCTAAAAACTTCCTAAAACAGATTTAATATTATCATCAGTCCAGCCACCTCCAGATAAAATGAAATAATGCTTTGTGGCACAAGCAGGTTACGAGAGACTGAATAGAAGAGTCTGAGCAGAGCAAAATTCAGAACAGGGCAAGGCACACTGAGAGCAAAATAGTGATACAACTGACCTGAAAAGACGGAGAAAATAATGAATTCAAAATAAGCAATGGAGACTGACCATCAGCTTGCAATTGCTGCGCTGTATGGTCACTTCTCTTGGATTAATGACTAAGAGGAAAGTAGGTGTGTATCTGCTTCCCCCTGTTTGAATTGGAAAGGAAGCACCCAGAGAAGCACACGGTGGGTGCACACAGGCTTACACCCCTTCCCTTCCAGGTGTGGAATAAAGCTCTCATGGAGATGTCCTCCTGGTCAGTGCTTGGGGTTGGGAATGGCTGCCTGGGTCAGTCTTCTCCAAACCTTCTCCAGATTTTTTTCAGGGCAAATCCAGATTATGGACCCTGTAAAAGGTCACCCTCTTCTTTTAACTACACTCAGTGGCATTCGTATCTTCCAGCATGCAATCTGGAACAAGCTTTCCAACAGAAACGTTGTTCTGAAAACATCAGGTGACAGGATGGAAAAAAACTCTTGCCACAGTATGTTTGTTACCTGTTAGATATATTATAGCTGGATCAATACAAGTTTACCAAGTGGGATGGAAAAAAAAATTGGAGGTACATGAAAATCGTACCGTGCCTGTTAGACTTAAAATGTGAAGCAAGAACAACAAATAGACATTGAGGATGTCACGGGAAGACCTTTGCTGTTGAGGAGGTTAAAGTGATTAAATGTGACAGAACACAGACGGTTTCAAGGACGGGCCTTTTCTGAAATACCAGATCCTGAGTCCAGAATGGAACCTAACAGGCAACCTCGATTCATGGGATTACTCAGTTCTTTTCAGAATTTGGATTTTTTTCTTTCACTTTGCGTTGGCACAAGTAGTCTGAGATCTGCAAAGCCAGGTGACTCAGGGAATAAATGGGAGACTTAGATAATGTCTGGACTATGCTCAAGTCCCTGCACAATTGCTTATTTTACAGGAAGAAACATGATGGAAGAAGAGGGGAAGGCCTCAGTGTAGTACAGATCCAGGTCCAGAGGAGTCACTTTGCAGCCCCTTTTGCAACTTTACATTTAATTTTTTAAACACACAAAGATTATATTAAGTACTAGAAAAAATAATAAAAAGGAGATGGCACTATTTACTGGAAGACTTGATTTTCATGCGTGCATGTGTGTGTGCGTGTGTGTACGTGTCCAAGATCCTTCCTAGCAGTGGAGAACCATGCAACACGTATGTCTCATCACGGCTTATTTTCTTCCTTTCCTCTCTGGTTCTTTGTCCTTCTGGGTTTGCCTTCCTTGCTAGGCTGTGAACAGCCCCGTTCCGCAGCTCTGGGGACTGAAGGGGACAGTGCAGCTCTGCGACTGAAGGAGGACATCAAGTTCAGAGTTGTAGACGTTTTTATAGAAGTCACAGTTCCACTGTTAAGGCTAAACTGAACCCAGAGCAGGCATCCAAGCTCTGCATTAAACATACGAAGTTGCTCCTTATCCTCCCTGTAATGCCTGTTGCAGGGGAAGGGCGCAGGCAAAAAAGTTGCATAGATTTTTAATGATGGGGTGGTTAGCAGCTGGAGCAAATGACTGAAAGGAACAATCCCCCATCTCATCCTTCTCCCTCCCCTGGCCTTCAGATCAAGGCCTGATGCCTTACTGAGGGATCTGTTGCTGTCACACACGAGCTACCAGGCCCAGCACTAAATCGAGGAGGTAAAATGCAATGGCCATAATAGGAAGGCGCTCAAACTGCTTGATGAAAGGGTGCCTCCTTAACCTTTCATTCAGTGACTCTATCAACCAAAGAAAGGCAGTATTCTGGAAGATTCTCAACTCAGTCTTCTATTAGCTTGTGACTCATTAAAAATTGACTTCTTAAGAAAAGCAGCATTTGCTGCATTTCTTGTCTTAAGTGAGCTTAGAGAAACAACTTATCAGTCTTCTAATTTATTATTAACATTCACTAAAATTTCAGAGAGAGTTGCACACTGGAGGAAAATAGCTCTCATATCTAATTGCTGAGATTAATTTGCAGTTATCAGTATATTAGGAATTTAGGTTTGCACTACAGTCCTTCTTTTGATTAATTGCTATACTTGTTCTATTTTATTTCTCAAGAAACTAAGCCAGAACAATACATTTGGCTTCAAAACTCACTTAGTTTACAGTTTTGAATTTCAGGAGTAATAATCACATCTTTCAAATAGCACATTCTCACCTTTTTCGGCAAGGCACTCCTCAGGTGAGAATCACAGAATGCTGCCTCCTCAAAAGCCTCATACTGCAAGGAAATTACATTATAAAACTGAAAAAAAATCCCTGAAGATGAGTTAATGTTAAGGCTACATGGCAGTGATTTACAGTAAAATATATTTCAGAAATAAGCAATTATTCAAGCCCCAAGAATTATAAACACTGGATACTCTAGAGAGAAACTAATTTAACAAGAAACCCAAATAAAGCATAAAGAAATGAAATGTCAAATATCTAAGCAATCTTAATTATGCTTGGAGAAAATATCTTCTAAATCTTTAGCTAGAAGTCATAACCATTGTTTGCATAATATGTGTTTGTATATATATACTAATACGTGCTTTCGAAGATGAATCATTTCCACTTTATACTGTGTAACTGAAAGTTCACCGAAAACCTCTATCTGTTCTGTGGGGAAGGGCAAAAAATACAGCATGCCTTTAAAAAAAAAAATCTCTTAATCTTATCCAAATCCACAAACGTAGAACTATTTCAATACAAACTGTATGTTTTTGCCTGGTTACAGTCACCACAGTAACACCCATGTAGCTGTTAAAAAGCTCATTGCCTGGAAAAAAGAACAGCGTAAAGCATAAATCAGAAAGCAATATACATACCAGATATCTGCAATGCATCACAGGAACCTCAGCGGTACCTTACGGAATCTGACAGCAAGTAAGAGTGCAACGAGCACACCGGAGGCTACGGCTCTTTCAGCTGCAGACTGGTACCTCTACACGTCTGGAAGAGGAACAGTTAGGAGGGCAATCGGAGATTTAAGGCCTCTGTGAAAGGAGCAGCTGCATGGGGATGCGAGGACCGGAGATTCCTGAGCTGTGTCTCTCTGCCCCTCTGAGAATGAGAAGACACGTGCAGCTGGGCTCAGGGGGTACATGCACGGCGTGCGAGGAGTCAGCCAGACCGCCTCCACAGCGGTTTCATTCCTATGATGGGAATCCTCCAAATCCCTGATGCCATATCAAACCTTGTCTATCCAGGGGGCAACGTTAAAAATGTTAAGCAGTTACCAGATCAAAAAGGAATCCCAATGGCACATTAGATCAACAGCACAGAAATGCCAACACAAATGACAAACTTCACCCAGGCCACTAAACAGAAATGATCGGTCTGACAAAAAGAGGTAAGAAAGGGTGTTCGTAGGCAGTATCAGTTGCCTGGTTTTGTAGCCTAGTAAGAGACCTGCACTGAGAAAGCTCAAGCCCCCACCTCTTCTGTACCATTAACAGCTGCACCTTCTCTGAATGACTACGGTGTCGGCCGACATGTCCACAACCAAGATGCAGCACCATTAATTACAGAGTTATCGCCTGTAGCTCCCATAGGCAAAACTGATGTTATATGTTGCACTCTGTGTGCACGTTAGACTGGAAAAACAAAGTATATTATCCCCAAACTTCAAGTGCTACCTCTCCGAGTAAAAGATTATCACATGATAAGAAATTACCTGACATCTGCGAACTATTTCCTGGTGCAAGAGTCAGACTGCTTAATCTTAACTTGGATCAGTGGCCAACCCCATTTTGCATTAATGTCTTAAAAGCGGACATAGAGGCAGAAGCTTCGTTCTGCCTAGGAATAAAAAGAAGCTGAGCCTATCTTCCCTTTACACAATATTATTCATATTGACTCAGTTAACTACAAAAAAACCCACAGTGAGCCTATTTCCCTGGAAAGAACTGCATTTCAGCCAGTTAGCTGATGGTTGAACTACAGGCTGAGTGTTCCCAGCCTCTGCCGCCGTAACATTCCTGCCCGAATCATGAAAAAAAAGAGATTCCTTTAAAAAGTCACAGGCTCTTCATGATCTTGAGAGGAGAAAACCAACACACAGTTTCAACTGCTGTCAGTTCTGGCTCATCGCAGCATAACCGAGACTAGCGTTCGCAAGAAGCTCCCAAACTGAGACTGCACATCGCTCCTGCAGTGCTACTTGTTTCCCCAACGTCCAAGGGGAAGGAACATTTTGAACCCTACAGTAGCCATGCTCACTTCTGGGTCTACAACCAGCTTTCTCGTTTACTTTTTCTTTGCTCAAAGATCTGGTCATAAGCTTACCCAGACAGGAATTGTTTTTTTTTCCTTTGCCATTGTTAATGGATAACTCTGTCATGGCAGTTAAAAAGGTGTACGTGGTATGAGTCAGCAAAAGAAGGTAACACGCACGGAGGACCTGGAAATTCTTCCTTGTTCCTTTCTGCCCGTCTTCTGAAGAGCCTGGGTTTGGTTAGCCAAATATCAGGTGGTGCTTCAGAGAAACAACCAGGTGGGCTGAGGCATAACTTGTCCCAGCAGACAGGGGTTCATTGCTCCGCTTGCTGCTAGTGGGGAAGGAAGGCAACCAGTTAAGGCACCAAGACAAACTCTGAGAAGGTGGAGGGAGCTGAGGAGGGCTCACCACACCTCATTGTCCATTTTGATTATAAATTCTGCTTTAAAATGTAACTTGTTAATGTTAGGCCTCTGAAATACAATGAATTTTGTAAGTTAGACCCTCTCCTAGAGCCCCCTAGAGTTTTTAAAGTGTCCCAGTGATGGTTTTTGATCAAGTAGAGGCTGTGCATGCATGTAGGGGGCACATACAACAGAGATGCTGTAATGATCTCAGAAAATTATAAACTTAAACGCAGTTTAGATCTGCATACTAATGAAGAGATGCCTATATAGGCTTTTAGACAACTCAGTTTAAAAGAAATCAAAAAATGACTATTTATTGCAGTGTGGAGTTTCATTATCCAATTACACAAAGTATTAAGCATCTCATCATATTTAAAGCATTTTTGTCATTTCTCTCACATAGATTTTTTTTTTATGAGTTTAACCCTAACTCTTTTTGCTTTACGGTAATTCTCGTGGGAGTAATTACTAAATTTTCATAGCAGTAATTTGGGTAGCATAAGAGCATGTAACCTCAGCCTCGCTCCCTCCATCATAATGAAGATTTTGCCTAGAAATGTACTTTTCCCCCTTCGCATTATTTAAAATATGACACATGATCAATAACATGAAACTGCAGAAAACTTTCTCATGTGACAACTCTATTGATTTTCAAAAGAAATAATTAAACTAACTCTTAAGACCAAGTTCATCAATACAATCTGGCTCCTTTGTTCCCCCCTCCTGAGTAGGACAAATCGATCAGGGTCTCCTGGTTAGCATAACCAGTTTCCCAGAGCTACTGCACCGCTCTCACAACATACTAAGCAGCCGTTTTATACTCCGTTGTTCTCTCCTTCCTCTCACATCCACCTGCGCGCATCCCCGCAGCTGCAAATCACACCCTTCTCCCAAATCTTCCCTATTGCATTGTGCGTTTCCCAAAACTTCCATCTCCGTTCTAATTTACGTGCTCCCTCGGTTTGCTTCTTCCTACACCACCAGGTTCCTTTACAAAATAACGAATGCAATTTTAGGAAAGACATATTGTATTTTTCACAGATAACAGAGACAGAATGCCAAATCGTGTTAAATGCCAAATTTCTTTCTACTTTGATGACAGAAGCATGTCTGCAAATTAGCACCTCTGCTCAGACTGCACTTTTAACAACAGGACTTTACTACTAACTAGTTCTCTGCCAGGCAAAGCAGGCCCCTGGTAGAACACGAAATGGGAAAGGCCAAATGAGAACAAAAGCCTCCTGGGCTTCCTCTGAAAGCAAAGCAGCTTTCACACGGGGATGGTTGCCTCCCATTTGAAAATTCTCCTACTCTGATGCCCTTAAGACCTGGGCCATATTTGCAATAAAACCTCTCCCCAGGTGAACTTGCATACACCTCAATTTCTCTTTCACTTCCAGTGAAGCCACCAACGCCCTCATCAAGCAGCTGGCAACTCGTGCTACTACCAAGAGCTGCTCCTGCACCCAAGTGGTTGGAGTGAGGAATCTCTTCTGTGGCAGAGATGGACCGTAAATCTGGCAGTATGGGACGGGCCATTTGGGATGCATCACAGAATGGTAGGGGTTGGAAGGGACCTCTGGAGATCACCTAGTCCAACCCCCCTGCCAGAGCAGGGTCACCCAGAGCAGGTTGCACAGGAACGCATCCAGGCGGGTTTTGAATGTTTCCAGAGATGGAGACTCCACCACCTCTCTGGGCAGCCTGTGCCAGTGCTCTGCCACCCTCAAAGTAAAGAAGTTCCTCCTCATGTTTAGGTGGAACTTCCTATGCTCGAGTTTGTGCCTGTTACCTCTTGTCCTGTCACTGGGCACCACTGAAAAGAGCCTGGCCCCATCCTCCTTTCAGTATTAATAAACTTTGGTAAGATCCCCCCCTCAGTCTTTGTTTTTGCAGACTAAAAAGACCCAAGTCCCTCAGCCTTTCTTCATAAGACAGCTGTTCATCACAGATATGTGCAGCCAGAGAAGGGATTCTTTAAAGTTTCTTGATGAAGGTCGTGCAAAATGTTCATGGATTTGGTTTTATCTAAGGGACATCGCAGCATGTGTGTAGGTCCCAGATGATATTCTGATCATCCATCCACCTGTGCAACAAGTGAGAAAAAGCCTTCAAAAATTTATGTTGATAAGACTCAAATTTAATACATTTTGCAAAATGCACTCTTCTTTACATGGAACAAGAGATTCAAAACATTAGCAGCAGTTTATGCTGAAGAAATGTCTAAACACTGTGGAAGAATTACAGAATATGGAGCAATACACAGCCTACATCAGACACACTTAGCATGGTGGGGCACATTAGCCCTAGCAGATCCACTACTCCCCACTCGGTAGAGTCACAAACACTTCCTTACTGACAGAAACATTCATCCACAACATTCCTGAGACCTATCGGTGTTTGCAAGTTGCAGGATTTTCCTGAGAGGAGTAGGAATTAGTGTGTGCCTACAATTGACAATGTTCTTTCAAGTCCAATATAGGTTACAGATAATTTACAAATCTCCCTGAAAAATAATGCTCTTCCTGGAGGTGCTTATATCTATTCGACAGCCATACAACTTGATGGCCTATGACTTTCTACAAATTGTTTTATTTTAAAAATAACATTTTTATATGTATTTCAAAGGCTTATTTACAGTAAGTACAATTATTAACTCTGTTAGGTACATGGGCAGATCAGCACACACATGTAGCTCTCAGGTTAATGTTATTTTAAGCTGCTTATGTAGTTCCAAAATCCATTATTTGTCCCAGTTGACACAGCTCTAACAGGTGTAATTGGAACAACAAATGTGTTACAGATCAGAACAACATCAAAAGTATTCATCAGTTCTGTGTCCACACTTAACAAGCCTTCCTTCCAACAATTGACACTGTGCATATCACTGTAACACATGAGCATCTAAGAAAAGCTTCCATCAAAGATTAGCAGATTCTCTTAACTAGGTGAAAGCTGATATACTAAACTTGGTAAAAGCATTTACTTTTTATCATGTTTAAAAAATAAAATTATGGCATATCTTGGCTGCCTTTCAACTGCCAAATTCAAACCCCAGTGCATGCACCCAGCTCCCATTAAAAGCAGCGAGAGATGCAAGACATTGTCCATTTGGCTTTCACTAAGTGAAATGAAACATAGAAAAGAAAAAAAAAAGGAAGAAAAAAAAAAAAAAAGCAGATTTTGCTAGAGGTTACACAGCAAGAGAGACAGAGGCTGAACTCAGGAAACCCCCCTGACTACCTCCCCCACATGATTCTGAGTACATCCACTGTGGGGAATTCGGGCAAACCGAGGAAGAGGCAGTGACATCAATTAGAAAGCAAAATGGATTAGGAATTTGCAACATTATAGCGGGTCAAAAATAGACCATACAGCACGAGACAAGAAAAAGAATGAAAAATGAGAATAACAGATGAAAAATACTGAAAGCTACCATCAGAAAGGAAGTTAGATGATGTCATGCAGCAGAAAGCATAAATAACAGGAGATGCACTGATGAGAGGCATTTTTCAGGCATGTTAAATAGATGATTGTCAAAATATTTTCAGTAAATACACAGATGCCATGTTTGCCTCTAGTAGGTGTATTTACTACTGCATACAATGGCCTAGGTGGTAGGCTGATGTTGAGGGAAGACAACTCTTCTTTTATTCTTCTTCCATCCTAGCTCCTAATCACATTTGCAGCTGCCTTAAAAATACTGTCACAGAGCATCAGTTACCGACTGCACTTGGCAAAACCCAAAAGGCAGCTGTGGTCATGCCCCCGGTGTTTTGAAAAGAATTAAATTCCGTACAAAAGCTGTATAAAGACTTGAGACTCGTCACAGGGCAGCCTCTTCAAAAATGCACCACTGAAGTTGTTGGCATTTAGAGCACAAACCAGACACGTGCTGTGACTGTCCCAGAATCAGACACCTCACATCTAGGCGACAACCAGCAGCTCACCAGTGAAGTTCAGCACAACCAATGTGTCCCTGCTTCCCAGGACAGAGGTGGGCTCAGAACAGGAGACTGGAATGGACATTTAGGACAAAAAGAAGGGAATGTGGAAGACAGCAAGAATGGGTATGTCCAACCTCCTGAGCCCTATCCGTCCTTTCTGAAATTACCAAACACTCCAATAAGCTGAAAGACCAGATGAGATGTTTCTCCCTGCTGTTGGCCTATTTTACATATGCCTGAACAAAGACCAAACTCATCCTTATCGTTAAAATACTAGCAGCATTCTCCACAGGCTTCAGATATAACTACCTCCCAACCAAATCCATCTTTCTGACTACCAAAACCCCTTCTTCCAGGCCTCTATAAAAATCAAAGCCGTCTGACACAGTTTATTCTTCCAAAACAGCATTTATCAAAGCCTCATTTTAAAAATCTGACTGTTGTGAAACTACTGCTAAAGGGGAAAAAAACAGGCCCCTGGTCTCAGCAGTTGCACCAGTGCATCTGGAGAGAGACCAGGCAGAAGTCCTGCTGGTGACAGTGACAAAATTCATTGCTCCAAGGGCACCAGAACAGACGGATCCACAGAACAGATGGATAAATCCACCCGCATGTCCTACGACAGCTCAACATCAGCACTAAGCAAATCAGAAGAAAAAAAGCACACAGAAAAGGTTGCTTTGCTTTTTCATCCCTTAGCACCCAAGCCTTTTGCATTCCACTTTCCAGCTCCAGTCTTGGAAACAGCCATCAACTCTCCATGCACTCCATCACTTGACAACTACAGCCAGCTACAGGGATCTGCATCCCTGGAGGGCTGCGTCTCCCGAGGAAGATGCAAGAGGCAGAGGAGAGGCATCATGAGCTGCGGCCACAGATCTGCTCGATGTGGTAGACCTCCTTGGGACAGTCGGCAGACAAGATGAGAGGTGCATCCTCCGTTATCACAACATCATCCTCAATGCGCACACCAATGCCACGAAACCTCTCTGGGGCACTCGCATCATCCTCAGGGATATAAATGCCTGAAAGAAGGAAAGGAATTAAAACACGCAACACTCTCCAGAACAACACCTTTCCCGTGCTGCACCATGAGAGCAGGGCTGGATTTTCAGCAATATAACATGAGTTTGAAGACAAAAATTTTTAATAAGGAAAGCTACTCTCTTTCCCCTCACTCATGGCAGTTGCTGTGCAAAGAAAGGAAAGTGTCCCTTAGTGCCTACAGACACTAGCATGTTAATAAAAACTTCCACAATTACAGCTGGCTTTTCTGCACTTCTTGCTCTCAATGCTATGTTCACAGTGATGATTTTAACAATGTTCTGAACAGAGAGCGAGAGAGGAGCCGAGCATTAAAACCAGTTTCCAGCTGACAGCTCCAAATCCAGTGACAAGCAGAAAGAAAGATTCATCGTGAAATGCCTAATTTGCAAAGCTAAGTTGTGAATGCCTGTAATTGCAAACTGCAATGCTTGAGACTTACACCACCAGTGACTGGTAGTAGTTTAGTTGCAATAACACAGAACACAGTACAAATGAATTTAGCCTCTCTGCACTGCCATTGACCTGCGCTGCCATGGGTCAAACAGCAGGGTCTGAGGTCTATACTACTCTGCCTTCTGTTGCAAAGACATTTTCTAAGACTTTACTCCCACAATTTGTTACCTTGGCTGTGTTTGGGAGGGAAATAAGGTTTTCTACTGCCGTAATAATTTTCAGTGTCATCAGAAAGGACCTGAACGCTTTGGTCTGAGGGGTCAACTAATTACTCAAAGCAATACTGTTATCCTTAGTGTTGGCATGTTTTTGTCCACCACTGACTGCATTGTTTTTTACCTGGTTCAATGGTTATCACCATCCCTGGCTGGAGTGGGAGCGATCGGGATATATCTGGGGTATCATGAACATCCATGCCCAAATAATGGCCCACATGATGTGGGCAGTACTTTCGAACAGCCTATCAGAAGACAAAACAAGTGTCACGGAGGCAGTTAAACACAGCCCAACTTACTGTTCCAATACAAAAGATGAGAAGAAGAGACAGAATAGTTGTTATGTGCTTAACTATCAATCTTACTGCCATGACTAGGTCACCAGGGGCTGTCTTCCATTTACCAGAACTGGATGGCCCTCAAAACCCACCCATACCAGGTGCCCATTATGAGCATATTTCAAACTGCCTTTCCCCCTCACTGAAAAGACCAGCCCAAGCCCACCACCACCTCAGCATGTCAGGCAAGACTTTAGTTTTTGGCTCACTGAGCTTTGCTGCCCCAACCCTTTCCATCCCTTAAACATCCAAGCGTGTGTTGCTCCCAACAGCAGATCCTGACAACCGGCAGCAGCTGATACAGCTGCTACGTGATGTGGCAAAGAGGTCTCCTATGCACGACAGAGCGGATGCTGTGCCGATCTCACTCAGCAGCTACAGCAGGATTTTAATCCACCTCTACAGGGCACTGACACCGCCTCCCCCCGCATCATCCTAATCCCCCTCCCTCCAGAGAGAAGCTCCTTGACAGCAGGAATCAAAGAACTAATTCCTCCTCTACCCCACGCTTCTCACATTCACTAAGGAGTGAGCTGCAGACAGAAGCTGGTCTCATCTGGCTTTGCTGCCACCTGCCGAGAGAAACCGGCATGATAGCCTCCGTTCACACACAAGAGCTCGTGCTGTTATTGCACTGACACTGTAGGACAAATAAATCTGGCAGAAATCTGTCCTGCTGCCAAAGGGGTAGTTCTGTCACCTGGTTCCACTATCTTTCTTGTATTAGCATCAGCAATCATGCAGGTGTGCAGTGAGTAGGACCGGATAAACTTCTCTAACTGCAAACCAACTATTTTACCTGCAGGTTCAGCTCTAAGAGAACCAGTTTCCCAGTTTTATTCACCAGGTAGCTCTGTGAATCCCAATACCAACACAAAATGATGCAGAAGAGGCAGCAGGTGGCATGACTGAGAAAAACAGGCTGCACCTTTTGGTGGCACGGCAGATTTATGCTATGCTGAACAGATCACAAAACTATGACTAATTGCCTGCAGCCACCCATGGACCCAGAATTTTGTGTTAGTGACAATATCTCTATTGGTCCCTTCAGACTGACTGTACCCTAAAGCTGCATCTACAGTAACAAGTAGTGCACACCAATGGGAATGGATCTGCAGAGTGAAATAGCAAGTGTTGAGGAACAAGTATTCCCACTACGGGGGGTAACCTCAGACCAAACTGTGCGCTAAATGGTTGAAACACATCTTGAAGTTTAGCCTTCTGAGATAAATCCAGTCCTGTGCTGAGACCAGCCCACAACATGAATTAAAGCATAGTGAGTGGGGACAATTAGAAGGCTCATCTCAAAAGCACGCTCCTGAGCCAAACTAAAGCCACTAACATAACCCAAGGAGAAAACAGTCAGACCTAGTGGGGGGAAGGTGGATTCAAAAAACTTCAAGTACCTTGAAGAAGTGGCAGTCAGTGATGCTGCTCTTTAGGATGCCCAACTCTTTCAGTTTCTGTCCAATAAGGCTCAGCATGAGGCTGTAGATATTTTCTAGACTCATGCCTGGGGAGCAGAGGCTCAGGCAGGACTTCTGGATATCCAGGACAGCCTGGTATAGTTCTGCTTGGGGTTTGGTGAACCTGAAAACCATTGAGAAAAGGACATTTCTCACAATTAAACCTCTATCCAGAACCTGGGCTTGGGACAGATTCAGATCAATGTTGCAGCAGGGAAAGTCAGAAAGGAAAGCAACTGGCTCCTTATATGAAATGGCAGACAACGCATTGCTGCAACATGCCCTTCAATATACTGGGTAAAGGCAGGGTTTCTCAGCTGCCAACCTAACCCCCAAGCAAAGCAAGGCAAAGCTACTGCAGGAAAAAGAATGCACTTGATCCAAAACATACAGGAATCAAACACACAATGACACTGACACCACAACAGCAAATTCACAAGTGACAGAGACATGTACAGGTCAACTAAACTCCTGCTTTCTTACACACAACCAGAGTCAGCCACAGCTGAATGCACAAAAGCTCTCTCTGCACTTTAAGCTTCCTATAATAGCTGAAAATAGCAGTAATCACACATATTCATGCAGTAATTAATGAGGCAGTGGGGAATACAGCTTCTCATGCTGAAAGATTCGTTTATATAATTTGATTACTCTGAAGAACCACAGAATGGGACACGTTAAAAACTACTCACAGAGATTAAACACACACTCAATCCATCAATTATTTAAGAGATTCTCAAAGTTCTTCAAAACAGCCTTATCGCAGCATACCTTCCATTGACGGGCCAGGTACGTGTGATGTCACTTACGTAGCAGGAAGACTCACATCCACCATCTAGCAAGACCAGTTCACCATCCTGGAGAATAACAGGAAAAAAAGCCCTGTGGGTCAGTCTGGCTATTAACTGGATTGATTTTTCTGTCTGAGGGCAGGAAAGGAGATTATGTATTTATTTTTCCAAAGCAGCTACAGAGATGTGAATTCCTTTTGCAGAACAACACCCCAGGTGCTACTGTTTATAAATAGGCTATTCCAGTTGGATTGTTTCTCTGCAAAGCAGTATCTGACTGTTATGTTTATCTACAGCCCGGACTCTTAACATGCTGATTTTCAAACACTTTGGAGTAAAAAAAAAAAAAAAAAAGACATTTTCCTTTTCCTTGAACTGCACTCTGAAACTTCAGTCCCATTCACACCTGGATCGCATACTCCAGGAAATTACACCAGTGACGCCTTTATGTAGAAGTTTTTTGCTAATGACTGAGACAGAAGGGTTTTACAACAAAAACAGATTTCTGAGCTACCCACAAGATCACCAACAGCTAAAGATTTAGCCTTGTCACAAGGTACGAGGACGGAGCAAAACCACTTCTCTGAAAGTGTATCACTATTGTAAACACACTATTGAATAGCTTGTACCATCTTCCCCGTTCTCTTCTGGAACGTTCTTGACTGCTCTAAGATACACTTCTGAATCTATCTGGTGATGAAGATCTATCTGGAGATGTGAACCGCCAATCCACTTCAGCAAAACTGTTCCATATCGATTAAATCACTGTTTGCACATCTTCCAAAAAAGACACTCAAAAAAAAGACAAAAGGCCAGTAACAAAATCACTGCCTTGTTTTCCCTCCTTAAAGGGGCTAACAACAAATAGAGCAGTGAGAGTTGTAAAAGTTTGGATTAAACTCACTATGGATTTACACTACATGTAATCCAAGACCTTTTGTAGAGATTCACTCCACAGATCTGTGACTGTGCCAGAAGCCATGATGCAGAATGATAAGGAATAATTCTAGCATGTTAAGAGAAAAAATAAGAAGCAGAATTTCACTGATAGCACTACTTCCAGGCTAGCTACTATCACTGTGTACAGTTAAGTGCCACACTTACACAGTAGATAAACTAGCAGCGAGCAGATCTCACTATCCCACTGAACAGAGAGGCCATAAACTATCCATTTAAATTGTACTTTTAACTTTTTTCAGAATAGCTGGTTTAAATCTTTACGTAAAACATGAAATTATACCACCTGCCCTCTTCTAAGCAATTAAACAAGCTAAGTAACAATTTATTGGCTAAGGGAATTCAGCCTGTGGATTGATTGTCCAGCAAGTGCCTTATGACATGCATCTTGTCCTCTTTCTTTAAACCTGAGTCCACTAAGCGGTGGACTTCATCCACGGTAAGGCCATAAGCAGGCTTCAGATACCTTCCAAATTAGACACTTTGTTAGCCTATTTGTCAACAAGATCTGCAGGAAGTAGCACACAAAGGAAAAGAAAGAGTCAAGTTTACTGGTTTAACCTCCTACTTAATAGCTTTGAAAAAAACAAGTGACAGTCATTTAACTGAACAACTTTAACACGAGCAACTGGAGTTACATGAGCATGCCTGACCTTGAATGACAGTACAACAAAGGAGGTTTCTTTCTGCCAAAAGCAGCCTGTCATATCTTTTGTATATCTGTCTCTGCAGATCATTTCAAGGTCTGCTAGCATGCTAGCGTCAAGAAAAGACAATGCTAGTGGGAAAGTTTCACCTTGCATTAAGACAGAGGAAAAATATGCTCCCCTGAAAAGTGAATTGTACAGCAATGGGGCAATATTGGTCCTGAAAATACTTATCTAAATCTAAAGGTGTATCATCAGGAAAGATAGAGAGGGTTCAATTCAATAATTTGAATCTTCAGAATAAGACAACACACATTAATTTACTTACATCCATCTAATCCACCTCTCAACATTTAATGCTGATCCTCCTTTCCCTCCTTGTTCCCCTTCCCAGCTTTGCTGGCCTTCAGGGAGTCAGAAATGCTTTTCAGCTTTGCCAGAGCAGGAATGCACTATTGCACCTTATGCTGCAAAGCAATGCAAGTGACAGCAGAAGACGCCCATGGTGCCCTTGCTCTCCCTGCTGCAGTAGTCCCTCTCTTTTGCCAGGTGAGCAACCCACCCAGCGCTGCACACTGCTGCACACAGCGTGGGTGCAGACCTGCTCGCTAAATGAAGTTATTTGCAAGCTTGTTTGCAAGTCCTTATTCTGTTCAGAAAATACTGCAAAAAGTGCAATGAGGAGAGAAAGAGACTCCATGGAGCCAAGTTAATCTTTCACTGACAGTAAAACTAACCAGGGCAGGATTCCTTTCCCCTGCTCACTTGAAAATAAAAATATAAGTGTTTTGATCTGTTCAGTCAAAACAAAGAGCAGCTAGGGGACATGTATGGGGACAGTCTGTCACAGCACAGCATTTTAAGTTACTGGACAGCATATAATTTACCTTGATGAGCTGATTGTTCTTCACATAGTGCAAAGTGTTGGATCTGTTGCCACCAGCAACAACAGGGGGGTAGGCCAAGATGTCAGCACCACGAGCCCGGCACTCGAATTCAAACTGGAATACCAATTCAGAGAGGAGAAGACTATTAGTGCTGATTCAGATGATTAACTGCCCTGGGGCTATTATGATTCATGTCCTACAACAGTTTTCTTAATTTGTACAACACAAAGTGAAACTGCAAACCAAGTTCCCCAAATGAAAGCAGCATTGAGAGTTTTCCAAGAACTGGAGAAAAAAAAATACAGAATTATCTACTTTTCAATAGAGTGTTTTAAGCCTGCATCCGGTCTCAAGGAAGCTCTTTCTGGTGCAAGCTGTTCAATACTGTCTCAAACATTCATTATGTTGTCATAAATCGAAGGGATCTTAAAGATCACCTAGTTCCAACCCCGCTGCCATGGGCAGGGATGCTTCCCACTAGACCAGGCTGCTCCAAGCCCCATCCAGCCTGGCCTTGAACACTTCCAGGGATGGGGCATCCATAACTTCCCCAGGCAACGTGTTCCAGTGCCTCACCACCCTCAGACTGAAAAATTTCTTCCTGATACCTAATCTAAATCTCCCCTTTTCCAGTTTGAAGCCATTGTCCCTCGTCCTATCACTACATGCCCTTGCAAAAAGTCCCTCTCCAGCTTTTCTGTAGGCCCCCTTCAGACACTGGAAGGCCGCTATAAAGTCTCCCCGGAGCCTTCTCTTCTCCAGGCTGAACAACCCCAACTCTCTCAGCCTGTCTTCATAGGAGAGGTGCTCCAGACCTCTGATCATCTTTGTGGCCCTCCTCTGGACCTGCTCAACAGGTCCACATCCTTCTTGTGCTGAGGACTAAAATCCAGATGGAGATTTGTTCTTATATAAAGTAATGTTCTTAGTTGCCGTACAACTTATCTAATCCTTTTCAAAGGAATTTTCAAAGATCCTAAATGTGACCATTACAACAGTTGTGTTCTGCTGTTGTCTTTTACAATGACAAAGTACCAGCATATTTACAGCAGTATCTATTTTCATGACTCTTTTGAATGAAGATTTGGAAGCATGCACTACCCCAATGTCCAAGGGAAAAAAAAACAATAAACAAAAGGCACTGTAAGCCTCAAGACCTTTACCCGTCTCGAGTGATGAAGCTAATGAAAGCACAGAAATTAATCTATAAAGACCCTTTATATCCTCAATATATTATAACATATCTTTTCTATAATTACCAAAACCACATGGGACAGAACACTCCAGCATACCTACATGTAATAAAGTTTTACGATCCTGATCTGGAGTGAAAAATTGATCTGTAAAATACACTTAAATTAAAATAATTTTCTTTACAAGTCAGTATTACTGCTCAGTGCCATGTCAGCACAGGCCTATCTATATCATAACAGCAGGTCGAATCCTGCTGATGTTTCTCCAATAGGCATCTCACTGCAATGCCGTACAAAATTCCATACCAAATGTGCAGGCCAATTAGTCAGTATTTTGTAACTGAGAGGCATCTACACTGCTTCAAAATAGCTGTGGTAATTGGATGTAGTAAGAGGCTAGAGTCAAGAGAAGCAGGCTTTACAAATAGATGTCAAAACAACTTAAATTCTGTACAATAGAAATGTATTATAGAATAAGATAATAACTATATCTGTAATTGTTTTGCATGTTTTTTTACAATCCAGTATAAAAAGACATCAATAGCAGATAAACTTATACAATCACTACATTCCTTCAATAAGGGTACAGGAAGTACAGCTGAAGAATTCCTCACACTGACTTTTCTGCAGGTCCTAGGAACCACAAGAGTTGGATGAAGGACAAATGCACTACAGTGGGAGGGACATTATACAGAGATCTGGTATTTCTCATTTCCTGGAAGGAAAACCAACATCCAGCCCTTCTATCTCACCTCCAACCATGAAGTACTCACCTTTGCATACAGAAAAGCTTCATCCACTGGGGATTTGCTGGCAAACATTGTCTCTATGAAAGCCTATGAAAAAGAAGGGCCTTTCAGTTAGCAAAGGAGTCTGGACTTGAGAGAAGTTTTACCTGCTGTCTTTTGAGGAAGGCCTAAAATCAGCTGGCCCAGAACACAGGAACCAGAGGCAGCTGAAAATGCAGAGTGCTGTCAACACTAGAACCAATTAAGCTCTGTTTCCCATGAAACTGTATTTAGGGGCTGACTGACTCTAGTTTTTGAAAAAGGATTAGATAATTGAAGCTGATCCCACGGATTGGCATTTTACAGGTTGTGTCACCTATGGATTCCCTCACATATAACAGGAGTGCCCTATGCAGCTTTTCCTTCAGAGAAGGACAAGTTGTGCCTCTCTTTTCTATTTGAATACTTATTTTAATAATATTTACAAAAACATAATTGCATTTCAGGTTATCTGTCAGATTTGTTTAAAACTGGGCAGTTCAAAAGGTATTTGATGGATAAGGGGGAATTCGGAGACATACACGGGCAACATGTTCAGAAAAATCCTGTTTCCTCAAAAACAAAAGGATAAATGGGAAAGAAAATGGTGTGGGGATGTTCGGAAAAGAGTAAAGAGGCTACCCCTGTTCCTGAACAGATATTGCTTTTAAACAAATCTAACTCCTGTTAGCTTTTCTTCACTGGAGTTACACTAATTGAGAGAAGCTGGTAGTCCAAGCAGTCTTCCTGTTTCTCCTTGTCTTGTGGAGGGAGCTGAGCCCAGGCGATAGTTGAGACACAGCAGCTCAGTAACAGATTAGACCAAAGCTATATCCCTCCAGCTCATCTCACTCCACCAACAACCCCCTCCTCTTTCTTCTTTAAAGGAATGTACTGTTTCATCTGGAGAGCACGTGACCCCATACCTCTGCTGTCACCCGTCCAGCTATCTTCATCCTTTCAATCTCTGCTGGAGATTTGATCAGCCGAAGGTTTTGCACTAGATGACGGACGCCCTGGATGTGGTTTTTGTTCCGAGCTTTTATCTCAGCCAGGGGCTGCATGTAGTCAGAGTGCAGCTCTGTATGCACTGGTTTCACCGAGTCGTACCAAACAATGTTTGACTCACCTGGAATACAAAATAAAAGCTGACACAGACAAAGATAAATGTAGAAATTTCCTCACCACGCTGAACAAACTCACTCCTCCTAAAGTAGACTGTTTTTGAGAAAATTGAGACGAAAGTTGCTATATTTGAGAAATTAATTTCCTCTGAATCTGCATTTACAGCCCATATAGACACTTAGTAACTGTCACAGGATACTTGTGGTCTCTTCAAAATCTTTAAGACAACCAATGCATAGCATGTAGATTTGACAAATCCTCACTTCCATGCAAATATTGAGTTTTACGATTATCGCTGAATGTACCTCGTACAGATACATTCAGAGTTTGCGTATCACAGTTGCACTTGTGTAAGCCAAGCAGCCATTGCACCGCAGTGGTGCATGTTCTCAATCATTCTCTCCTGTAGCCTGTCCCCCCCAACACTGTAAGGCAATTTACCTTTTGTCATCTATCGCATGAAATCAACTATGCTTCAGAGTATCTCTGGGGAACAACTGCTTATTTCAGACATTCAGAGAAGATGAACTTACTGAGGACAAACATACTAACCCATATAGAAATTTAATTAGAACATCAGTTGGCACTCACATTCTCCCCACAGGAACGTTTTAAATGGGAATGAGTAGAAAAGCCATGCTGAGTCCCAGCTGCGGTTTACCCAGGCCCTCCTTCTTTGGTGACAGTAGTCATTAGCAAGTGCTTCCAAAAATTCTCTTATTAACAAGGCATTTATGAAAGAGTATTTTCCCTAGTACATCCTCCCACTTCTGGTTTCTTCATTTCAAGGCTTCATCTTTGTAACAGTGATTAACTGCTTCTCACAGACCTTTCCCCCATGGCAACTTTTGAATCCATTTATACTTTTGACATTCCAAACCTTCCATGAATGATCTACAACTTAAAACTTACAAGGTGTCCAAACCTGCTATTTGATAATTTTATTCAGTGTTACCTTTATTTGTAAATTATGAAAAATAGCAACTCATCATTCCTACTCATCCTCTCTGCACTTGCCATAACCATATGTGTCTCTATTGCCTTAACCTCTGTTTTCTCTTTCTCAAACTAAGCAGGTTTGTCCAGCATGTATCTCATACACACTCCGTACTTCTGATCATCCTTGTTGCTCTTCCTGTGGCTTTTCTATTTTCATATATCCTTTTTCGAAACAAAATAACTAGAATCCGAGATGGTATTTAAGACTCCAGCATTCACTCTATCTATTTGTGTCATTCCCCCAAGCAGCTGCCCTTTTTATATTGTCATAAGCCTTCAATTTCATTTTATAATGCATTTAAGTTCACCCTGAATTAGAAATATTGAGGCTACACGGTGACGTTAGATGCAAAAGAACACATCTAAAGGACAGCAATGTTTGTATTTCAAGAGTATGTTAATAGGTAGCTAAAAAAGGTGAGTGGACTAATGATCTCCCTGTGTGGATCATTTTCCAAGTCTATTATGAATAAAATACCTTCGAGTTTCCTATGCTTCATCTGGCTCTGGCAGCAAAAATATGATTACAACGGTAACACAGTTTGCGATGCTCTCTTGTTTATCCCGTTCCTTACATTTCACAGATGTGCACACTGGCATTCACATGGGCACACAAGAAATTCAGAAGGGAGAAAAAACTATTATTTTCAAAACTACATTTCCATTGGTGACCCTCAAGAAGCTAACAAGAACGTCCAATTGTCTTTGTCATACTGTCATACTCCCTGCACCTCCTCAGGCTCATGGTAGTCTTGAATTGGTGTCACCTTCCAAACCCATACCATTCAGACCCTGCAAACCATGGCTCATCTCATTCCCCCTCCATTATTTGTTACCTTTCAGCTTGGCCACCAAATGCCTGAACTCCTCAATGGTGTAAGCTTCATCTACTCCTGTGAGAGCAATTGCTCCATCTGTGCCTGATCTGGGCCCGTCCCACAACTCCCGGCTGGGATCTCTCCGGGGCACAAAAAGTATGGATTTGTGGGAGGGCAGCGCTTTGCCAGGAATGCTCTGCAGCACCAGGATGCTGTCAGGCTCCTGGAACCCACAGAGGTACAGAAAGTTAGTGTCCTGGTGGAAAACGTAGGGGATGTCATTGGTCATGTAATACATGGGGTTGGATAGCAGAATCACTGTGTGGTCCAATCCACCCCAGCCATGGGCTTCCTTCTGGATCAACGACATCAGTTTGTGTCGGCGAAGAGCATATTCCACCTGTGACAATCCTGGAGTTACCTCTCCTGTGAATACAAAACAGATCAGATTGAGAAATTCAAAGCACTCGTGATATTTTACATGTCACATGCCTGATTCCTGCTTACTCCCTGGTGCCTTTCACATGCGTGGCTTCATTGTAGTCCCTCATTAGCCTTTCTATTGCTCTCTCATGCACCCCTTCAGCTTCCATTACTACAGCAAATCCTCACTCAATCTGCTCCTCCATCATGCAAAGACAGAAATTTATTTCAACAAAACAGATTTTCTGTTAAGTATTTCTGTGCAACAGCAGAAATCACAAAACCTGGTAGATTTGGACAAACAGCCGAAAACAGCTGGATGTTCTCAGAACACGTTAAAAAAAGGGGAAGGGGTAAGGCAAACTGGACTTTGACTGCTGAAAACTGATGGGTTTATAGCATCTGGACATTGGACAGAAGATTACCTCCTGAGGCTGAGCATTAATTTACTCAGATAAAGCTAGAATGTCTATTCAAATACACACTAAGTCAACTCATAAAGTTAACTAGTTCTAAACCATAAGGGGGAGGATTAAGTGTTACAGATACTGGGAAATCAGGCAGAAACAGAGAGGCTGCAGAGTCTAGCCAGTCACAAGGTTACAGACAGAAAGAAACCACAAACTGCAGGCTGGCATCAGACTCCGATTAAGAGAAGGAATCTCCTCCAGGGCAGATGTAGCTTTTCTCAATACTTAGCAATTAGTATTTTTCCAAAGTTAAGTACTATATTCCAAATGACTCTAACTGAGTCTAACTAAACAAATGATCTCCTAGATCAAAGTATCTTTTAAACTGCTCCAGTCACGAAGGATATGAAGTCAGCGATCAAGATACTCACCAAAACCAAGCTGAAGTTGAAGGAACAAGCAACAACAGCTTAAGTATGTATTTTTAAAAATGTGAGACTCCGTAACTACAATTTAAGTTAATATACAAGCCTTAATCAGTACTTTGGCTAATACTCTATTTTAACATAGATTGCATTTTCATACCGTTAACTTTCTACTTTCACAATCTCTTCTTCCTCTTTAATATATTAACCAGTGACAATTCTAGAATAAAAATTGAAATTTGGCTTGTACCATAAGTGGATTCTTGCATGGGTGGGGAATATCTACCCAGAACTCGTTTTCCCTTGACAAAAGAGAGTTTAAGAAAACCACGTATGTTGTATTTGCATTAAGCTTTATACCTTTTCAACACCATACATCCCCAATATCTATTTGGTGTATTTGGTGTGTAAAAGTCTTTTTTTTTTTAAAGAAAAAACCAAAATCGCCAAATGTGTTTTAGTCTGTAGATCTAGAAATGACAGAAAACAGAGAAACTGTTTCAATGCAATCTGACCCCACATTTCTGCAATATTATACTGCAAATTTCCTATGCTCCGCTGTGTTCCAATCAGCTTTCTATCACAAACAGTCCAGTGAAGTTTAGAAGCTGCAGTAGGGTGCAACAAGGGAATCCCACTTGTCTTCTGACTGCAAGGCCTGGAAATCCCTTTGCCTTTAAGGCATTTGTTTTTAAAAACAATAATTGCAACAAAACAATGTTGTTATTATTTCAAAGAAAACACCACTCCTTTATTAAACAGAAAATTACTACAGGCACCTAAAATTAATCTTCAGCGTTTCAGCTGTGAGTACATTTAAAGTGTCAGCCTCATTTACTGTGAGCTGTTAACTGGTGCCCTGAGCAACCTGATGTAATACTGAAGTTAGCCCAGCTTTGAGCAGAGGGTGGATCCGCTAACTACGTGAGGGTCCTTCTCGCCTGAATTATTCTACAGTTGAATACGTAAGCGCGTGGTTCATCTCTGTATACCTATCTATGGAAAAAGAACACTGAACCACAATGTCTTCCTGGACATATTCTTGAATATATTTTTATTTCCAATGTTTTATATATTTAATCACCTCATACCTACACGCTCATTTTCATTAATCTCATAAAAGTGCACAACTTCAGCTTCTGTTTCATCACTGCTGTCTAACTTTATAGCCTAAGTTTCTTTTTCGTCTTTTCCTCACAGCTTGAATACTCTTCTTAAGGTGGCATGTTCTTTAGACAAATGGTGTACATCTATCAGTAAGTCTCTCCCCAATTTCCTTTTCTGAATGACACCCTTATTTTGTGACTCAGAAGACATCGGATATGCAGCATCCTGGCAGTTCAGCTTGCACAAAGGTCTCCCCCTTAACATAAATCATCTATTCGCAGGACAACAAGCTCACAAAACACCACTGCAGTTCCGAAGTCAGTGACGCTGAGCACTCCATGAGGAAAAGGTAAAAAGCTAACATGTGAAGCCTATTTTTGGAACCAGTATCATCTCAGACAAGGAAATTACCTACTAAATATAATTACTGCCTAATGAAGGTAATCATAAACAGCTGAAATCACAGACACCTGTAGGTACAGCAAACTAATGCTCTGTCCTAGACATCTCAGCAAAACAGAGACAAGAATGAATACCAATGATTGGCTTACACAAGGACTGAGCCTAACCTGGTTTGAGAAGGTGTGGGTGTGTGAAGGGGCTGGGCTGGCCCAAATACCGGTTTGGAATCTTCTTCTGCTGAGCAGGCTGGATGGAAAATCGTCGGAGAGCACATGACTCGCAAACTAGAGGTAAAAAAATGCACCACATTAAGGTAAAAGACCTTTCCAGTTAGCAAACTGCAGAATTATACTCCAGTCATCTGACTCTTGGTAGCATTCATTCACCCGATATGACATAAACATCCCATCTTAGCTCTTCAATTCGTTGTGCACCATAATAGTTCATGAAAAGAGTACACAACTAATGATCAAATATTCATAAAACAGATGGAAAGAAATTAACATATGCTAAACCTGACAATCCATCAAGAAAACCCAGAAAGCTACGTCTGTTTGCACATGCCTGATTTCTTCACTTGTTCTCCCTCCCTTGCTTCCCTCAAACACAGCAGAGCTTGAAGCACAATGCCTGTATATTATCTTTTCTTGGCTACGGCTTCAAAAATACCACTCGTATGGAACAATTATACAGTTTTCAAGGCCTTTCCAGTTCCACAGGTTTATACAGTGATGCAATTTTTTTTTCTGTATGAAAGATTATCAAGAGTCCCTGTTAATGTATTTAACTTTCTTGACAGTAGCATTAGCCAAATTGAAAACTGTTCACACACAGCCAAAGCAGACGAGTTTTAAAGAGAATTGCAAGTGTGCATTTGGGAGCTAGGGGTGTGCATTGTAAGACAAAAAGAGAAAATTAAATACAGTGTCACAAACTTTACCAACTTTGTAATCCTCAGTCACACTTTTTTGCAGCTAAAGAACTGTTTGTGCCTAGATACAAAATCAGACACATGGAAGGAGATGGTAATCATTGTCTTTCTTAGCATCCGCCAGCTGATGTTTTGGAAACTGGTTCTCTTTTATGTCACTTCCCGTGTGTCTACTACAAAATCCATTCACGCTGCCACAGCATGGCACTGGATTCTTAGGACAAATGATAATCAACTCTTCACTAGCATAAGTACAACTCAAGCAGTGCAGCTGCCTGCCTTTCAGGGGGGTGAGACTCAGAAATTTATAGCAGAACAGACACACTGTGGGTTTTCTGTGGGAGCCAGTATGATTAGCCACTGATTGAAGATTTTGTACACACGACAACTGGTAAGTCATAACATAAAGCATTCACTATGTTGATGAGCGACTGGAGTAGCAGTCTGGAGACTCAGGCAGTGAAATGTAAATACAGCTTTTTGTGCAGTTTAAAAAAAAAGAGGGTTTTCACTGTTTCTCTCCACCTATACAGAAAACAAACAGGACACCTTGCAACGAGATAAGGGGACACAACAGGCATTAAATAAATCAACACTTTGAAGGCAGAAAGAAGCCTTCCACATCGTTGTTTTCTTTTTCACATAACAAACCGTTCCTCCCCCGGGTGCCACCGTGACCGGGGCTACGGCTTCGTTGCCGGCCAGAGCCGACTTCCCGCGTCCCTCACACCCGCAGCGAACCGGCCGCGGGCGGAGACGGCCTCACGGCCCGCCTGGTGCCGGGGGGAGAAGGGCGGGCGCGGGGAGCTACCGGAGCCCAGGGGACGGAGGTCCCGAGCGGGCCCGCCCCGCTAAGGTGAAGCAAGGCGTGTGTGCGTGTGGGGAGGGGGTAGAAGGAGTCTGACCTGAGAAGCCGCGCCGGCCCCTCACCGCCGCCACAAGCCCCCGAGCCGGAAAACGCGACATGTCCGCGGGAGGGGGCTGGCGCGGGGCGCGGCGCGGCCCGGCGGGGCCTTACCCCGCCGCCGCGCCGCGCGATGACGCCATCAACAAGCGCCGGCGCCAACCGGCGGCGCCACACCGGCATAGGCGCCCGCGGCGGTCGCCTGCCTCGCCGGNCGGCAGCGGGGAGAAGCGGGCGACAAAGCGGGGAAGGGGGAAAGGAGCAGGACACGACACCGGGCCTAACGAGACGCGGCCGCTCGATGGCCACCTTCTCCACTTCTAGAACGTTCCCGCCGCTGCG
>VXBH01000690.1:79526-111598 GCA_013400035.1 Rynchops niger
GGGGGCGGGCGGTTCGGTCCGGTCCTGTCCTGTCTGACGGGTGTTTGGCGGGGAGCGGCTGCGGTGGGCGGCCGCCTCTCCTCCCTTCTCGCCGCGGGGTGCGGCGCGGTTACACCTCGAGCCTTAAAAACATTTGGTGTTGTTTTGTTTCGCATTGTTTTGTTATTGTTGTGTTTTGTTTTGTTGTTTTTTTTTTTTTCTTTTTTAAAACTCTTGTCTGTTCCCGTTGCAAAAACCTGCTCCCCCCGGCCATCTCAGTGTCTCCGCTTTCCAGGCTGGAAAGCCCCAGAGTAATACTTAACCCAGCTAATGCTCGCGTTATGCAGCAGAGTTGGCTGGCGTGTCTTAAAAGGAGACGAGTTTGCTGGGGAGGTGAGTGGCGTCGATTTACATCCCGGTACCCAAAAAAAGCGTAAAATACCTGACAGGTTAACGCGCGGAACGGTTCCCGGCCCAAAATGTGTTTCGCCCCCTTGAAGTTTCACGTATCGAGGAGCCGAAATCTCGCTCCCCTGTGAGGCGCTTCAAGCATTTGCTGTTCACGCCGCACGTCGTCGTCTGTGCACGCGTGGCCTGTCACCGCAGATGCTCCTCGGTGTAAAAACATTCTCGGGTTCCACCCTGAGCGTCCAGAAACACCAGCTTGCGGTCCTCTGCTGCTGGCAGAGAACCCACAGGACCCCCCCCCTATTCGGCTGGGGTGCCTCTGGTTGGCTTTCACAGCTGCAGCCCTCACTAAAAGGCTCAGAAGTGAGCAAAGTCCTTGCAGGCACACATTTTGTGAGAGGGGAAGTCAAAAGATTTTTTTTTTATCTAGTGACAAACTGGGGTTTGCTTTAGGAAGTTTACTTTAAATTTTAATCTGAAAGTAATTTAGCTGTATTTTGTGCTGTATAGTACTTTTAATTAGTTGAAAAACTAGTGGGGCTTTGTGTGCATGTATATATAAGTAAATACTGGCATTTTGCAGTATGTCGTAATGACAACGGCTACAATGAACTGCTTGGGGTTTTTTTTTGTGGTGGTACTTAAACTTTTTTAGGTATGTGAATATTAGATGATTGTAAAACCAATCCTCTTTAACTAAGCTTGAGGTACTGATAGTAGCTGCATGTATGCCTAGGAAGGAGCTGCATGTCTGTCTTATCCTACTGCAGGTCTTTAGTTCCTTTTGCTAATGTGCAAAATACTTCAATGCCTCACCCTAGGTTACATCCACTATTCTGTTGCGTAATTCTGAAGATGTGAACAGAGTGTTTTGGGAGGGAGAAGAGCAACACTGAATTCTTTTAGCCAGAGAAAGCATTAGGGAATGGGAAGGTGATCATCTGACTTCTCTCTTTCTCCATGTTAATCGGGAGGGCTCTAACTTCAGATAAATTTTTAGAGTTTGTATTCGGTAAATAGAAGGGTGCTTGTGTTATAAGTATTTTAAATTAGTGTTTGAACTGTGTAATGTTTTTTTTTCCATGTAAAATCTTCTCTGGATATCTTTACCTCATAAGTTAAAAAATATTTCTGAGTAGAACCTCCTATAACTCTCAAGTTTTCTGGGTTTTTTCATGTATTTGAGATAAATATTTGAGTAAGTTTTACACTTGAATATTTGGTGTGGTAGACAAATTACTTCTCATGTCAAACTGTTTGGAAGTCTGGTGGGCCCCCCTCTTCGCTTCCATAATAGTGTTGGTTGCAGTAGGACTATGAAGCGTGTTTATAGTGTCTTCTAATTCTTTGGAAACTGCTTGAAACTTAGTGTGGCCTGGCTTCGGGTGGAAGTAATCTCAAAGAGTCTGCTATCTTAGTCAGGATTACCTGTATTAATGTAAAAGACATAGGTTTAGTCCCCAAGGTAATCTTAAGAGTGATTAGAGAATAATGACTAAATGATACTGGAATCCATCAATAAATTTTTCAACTAAAACTTTGAGAATTTATTTTATTTCTTAAAGCTAACGATTCTAACTTAAATGATGCTAACTGCTCACAGAGCCAGAATGGGATGCTTTATTTCTGAGCAGCTGTTAATGTTGCATCAGAAACCTAAAGTCTTTGCTGTTTTCATGTGGTTGTTATCTTCTAACCTTTATTCTGTTTAGCTCTTGTATTTAATTGCTACATAGATGCTCTCTGTATAGAAAGCGTGTAGTAGTGTATGCTTATGTTTGGGAAGTGTTTTGACATCACTTTTTAGTCATGCCTGCTTTTTCATAATTGCATAAAAATACAAATATTTTGACACAAATTGTTGTTAAATGAGTCAATAAAAGGCAACACGTTTCAAAAACCTGCAATTGAGCAAAGAAACAATAGCAGTGCTTAAAAGAAAAGCACAGAATCCCTAATTGATGAACAGGGCTTTTTGCCTTTTTTGTTGTTGTTTTGTTGAAATAGAATTTGACCCTTTTGAATTCTTGGTAATCGAGTTTCTTTCTAAAGATAATTTTTCTGTCAGTGATGAAAGTGGATGCAGAAGTACCAGTTGCAGTTCTTCCAACAAGTCATAAAAGCAGCATTTCTCATCACTGTGATGAGCGATGCAGTAGTTGCTGCAATGGAGTCCCGACAGCTCCCAAGAGTTGTTACTGGAATTGCGCAACTCTGTTTTAGCATAAAGGTTTAATTTAAAATCTTTTTGTTGTTGTTGCATGTGCGCTATTTATACAGCTTAGTACCTGCCTTTTCCTATAAACTGTCTCATATGTCTGTATACAGTTGAGGTTAAATACATGGCAGACTTTGCATAAATATTGTTGCTGTGCATTTAATCATAGTTTTTGGGGGTATGTGAAGAAGGCAGAGGAGACTGACCAAGTTTTTTCAGTCTTGAGATGATTCAAGGTGTCAGACTTAAAATCATCTGATTTTGAGCCTGGTAATTTGGAATTGCTCAAGAATTTGATTCCTGCAGGTTTTTTTTAGCTTGAGCTGTTGTTAAATAACATGATTGGAAGCTGTGAATGTTATTGACCTTTTAGAGTTAGAGGGTTCTCAGTCTTTTTCCAGTAAGCCAGTCTTTGAAAGAATCTTACTGTTTAAAAAAAGAAAAAAAAAGTGTTGCCAACAAGCATTAGATGGATTTGAACTTGTGAGCATTGTGTTACCCTGGATATTAGCTACTAGCACCACTAAAATGCTTCAGAATTTGTGGTTTCCTTTGTGCAGGAGAAGAGAAGTTCCAAGGCTTCCCTAGACAGTCCCTGTCGTCCTAGACAAAACTGATTTTTACAGACTGGTGAAGAATTGTGTGCCCTATTGTCAGCCTATTAGGGTAAAAATTTAGGAGGAACAGTTACTATGTGTACTGTGTTTTTTGCCTAGCTCTAAGGATTTATCAGGCTGCAGTTGTTTAGTCCTTGCAGTATAACTTAGATTAAGTAATGACAACATTCCAGTGACACTTTTAGACTTTTTATTTTTGCAATAGCTTCCAAAGGTTCCAGGTTTTGTAATTTGTGGTATTTTATCTTGACAGTTTATCCTTGTAAACTGGAGGTAGTGTAGTGCTGTTCATTTGCCTTTTTCTGCAGCGCCTTGTGCCAGGACCTGTCAGTCCTTCCACCTCCTCCTCTTTCCTTTTCTGCGTTCTCTCCCCAATTGATCCCTCTCCCCATTCTGTCCTGCCCTGTCCAGGTTTGTTTTCAGCCAGTTTGGGGCCTGACTGTGAGATAGTGCTGGGAGGGAGGAAAGAAGGGAGAATGGGACTGCAGCAGCCTGACTTAAGAAGGTGTAGGATCTTATCCTTAGGATATTCTTTTAAGTTGCACTAATTCCTGAAAGCAGATAGTCCTGCACCCTTCCAGTTCGTCCTGCCCATTCCTGTTTGCCCAGTTCCTTCTCCTCTCCCCTGCATCACGTCTTAGCAGTTGTGTGCGGCCCCAAGGAGTTGGTTGAGGCTGCTGAGTTGATAGAATTGGTTTTTTCCCTTTGGAGTGTGTATGGCCAGAACAATTGAAAACTATCAGTAGATGGGAATGCAGGGCGGAGGATGGATGGGAATGGTAGTCCTTGTGGCAGTGTGCCATTAGGTATGATTAGATGTTATATGAAACAGCTGGAGAATTCAGCCTGTGCTTCTTTCTGGCTGCTAACCAAAGTCGATATAATATAGAAGTTTATTCTATATTGAAAGAATGCTGTCTATACAGAGAATGCTCCTTAACTTGTAGCTAAGGAAAGGCTACATAAGAGAAATGGAATTGTTTTCTAGGCAGCAATTTTTAAATTGCATAATAATTTTAGGCCATTAGGGTTTCCTAACTTGTTAGACCTCTGTTCCAAAAATAATTATAATTTTAGTAATATCTATAATAATAACACTTAGTTTTGACTTAAAAAGTAAGTTACATTCTAAGAAGAAAATGTCAGCCAAGGAGGCAGCTTTTCCTTGTGAGAAAGGGTGGGTGGGTGATGTGCATGAGTACAAATGACAGTGGGGTTCTAGGTGAAAGAGCCAACAGACACGGTGGGCATTATGTTACACCAAGAAAACCATGGTGGATATATGCTTTTTATTTGCTGGTTTTACAGTGAGTTGGATCATCATGTTTTGTGTAACAACAAAAAGCTGAGATTATCGGCAGGATTTGAATCAAAACACGTCATTCTCTTGATAATCTTATTGTTTTGTTCTCTCTCTTCTCTGTTTTGCTGAAAAGCATGGGAGGCACAATACCGCCTGCTCCAGCCAATGCCTCCACAGAGGAGACAAGTAAGGTGAGATACGAAGAATTTATCATTGAAAACTAACATTTGGACTCTGCAAAAAATACCGAACAGGAGGAGGGAAAAAATTGGTGTCCATTTTCACTAAAATAGGGTAGGTCAGTATGCTAGGGTGAGTGATTGGAAGAATTCAGTCTGAAGCCCATTGCATGTTGTAGATGACTTGTTACAGATGGCTTCCTAATTTATTTCAAGCGTTCTCATGCTCCATTTCCCTAATCCTGAATGCCTGATGCTTTGTGCAATGCAAATGCCAGACAAAGTCTTGATTTATTTTTTTATGTTCTCACTGTTTATACACCTCTTCTGTGGTCATTAGTGGATTAAATTATAATCTTTGCATGAGAAGAAATATTAGTGAGCATGATAGATAATGAAGTGAACAGTTGAACTAGGAACTTTTTAAAGCAGTATTGTGGAAGAGTTTTTCCTTGGTTTTTGTTCATTTGCTTTAAGGGAGATAATAAATGTGGGTTGCAGATACTCATATTGGGATTTTCCCAAGCCTGAAATTCCTTTGTAAAAAGTATAATTCCCTTTTTGGATTTAACAAGACAGTGGATGCTGGAATTACTGGCTAGTTAGAACTGTATGGAGGGAGGGGCTGTGTGTACACAGCAAGTATAGTCTGTGACACTGAATATGCAGGCAAGCAGCTTATGTGTGTGATAAAGCAGGGCATGCTAAGTTATGGTATTCAGAGGAAATTAGTATTGTAGTTAGAAAATTATAGGAAAATATTTGAAAAATCATTCTAAGTATGTATAAGTGTCAAAAACATCTGACCTTGTCAAATGGAAACAATATTTTGATCATTGACACCAGCTTATTGTTCGCTGCTAAGGGATCCAGGCTTAATAGTATTAGATTGAGAGAATTTTTGATCCAGAGAATGTGTGAGGGAAGGCAGGAAGATTGGAAGGATTGGTTAGTATTTACTGCAAAACTGGTTCTGAATTGGGTATTATCTGGATTATTGGGTTTTGATTATTGAATTGTGCAAATTGAAGGATGGGCTTTACTGATAGTAGAAAAGTTCATGCATCATAATTTGGGCTCTGAATTATTTGCCTGCCTGATAGACTTAATCTGAGAGGAGGGAAAAGGAGATCTGTATCTTACAAATAAAACAGTTTAGCCTTTAGCTCAGTAGAGCAGTCTGGTGCTTTGAAGATTAAGTTTGGATTTGTTGATGCATTGTTATTTATTAGAGTGGGAATAGAATATCAGCCAGAAATAGTGTATGCTTACAAATACATTTCTCTTTCAGGGCAAAGCAGAGGAACACCCAGAGGAGCCAGTTAAATCACCTGAACCAGAAAGTGAAGAGAGTGACTTAGGTGTGGAAAACAGATAACTTTATCACATTTCACCAATTTGAACGTGATTCTGGAAATCCTTTCTTGTTTGTAGATGGAGCTTAATCTTGTTCTTTGTTTTTCCTCCAGAAATTGACAATGAGGGAGTGATTGAACCAGACAATGATGACCCTCAAGAAATGGGAGATGAAAATGTGGAGGTAAGCAGAATATTTTCGTTGTCTGTGGTGGTAGGAAAGTTAGGGAGAGGTTTCGGGTTTAGTCAAGGATAGCAGTTGAGGGGGGATGAGTACCATGTTAGCTAGGTAGCCAGCTGTTGCTTTGGCTCTTTTTCACTGAAGTAGAAAACTTCCTGGCTTAAAACGCCAGTCTTTCCTTATTCAAGATTAGAGTCCATCAAAACGTTCAGTGAGGAAAATTGGGTCAGAAAACACTAAAAAAAAATTTATGAAAACACCCATGAAAACTAGATATTTAGAAATATGCTATTATTCGACTTACCTTTTGAGCATTTTCTAGCTAAAAATAATGGTGGGTAATGTCTGAAAGCAAAGTTATTTCTCTCTCTCTCTCTCTCTNTAAAAACAAGATTCTGGAATCAGAAAACTGGAGCTCCCTTCTTCAGTGCTGTCTTATCATGGTAATTCTGCCCTGGACTCTACAACTTTTGGGTTTTGTGTGTGATTTTTATTTTCTTTATTTTCTTAGGTAACTGAAGAGATGATGGATCAAGCTAATGAGAAGAAGATTGAAGCAATAAATGCTCTAAGTGAAGGTGATTAATTGTTTTTTAGTACATATTCAAGGACGTAAGGTTTGGTTCTCCTTTTTAAAATAGGAAGTAAATATCTCGGACAATTTCAATGCTTTCAAGGAAAAGAAAACCCACTTCCTGCTGGATATCCAAAACTATCTGAAGACGAAAGCTTCTTTAAGTGCTGTCTTACCAGTGTAGCTATAGCTTTGCACAGGGTGGGGGAAATGAGGTACTGCAGCATCTTAATTACAAATTGCTTATTATAGTACTTCCCTACATATTATGATTAGCGTCTCTAGTGGTTTGTCTTAATGCAGTGAGAAGCTGTGTAATAAAGATGTGACTTTCTATTTGATTGCATACAAAGTTAAATGGACAAATTTAACTGGGAAAAGTCACTCCTCCTCTCCAGCATTAATTTTGGAATTTGTACTTCAGTAACATCACAAGAGGGAGAAATTGATTTTCCTTTGTTGTTAATGTTCCATTTAAGAAGTGCCTAAGGACATAAAACCCTGTAAGAGGCAGGTTTGGCAATTTGGCTGTAATTTCATTGTGTAATGATTGAAACTTTACTGGTACTCATGTTTAGGTGAACTTCAGAAGGCTGTCGACTTGTTCACAGATGCTATCAAGCTGAATCCTTGTTTGGCCATCTTGTACGCCAAGAGGGCAAGGTGAGTCATTATAAATTAGTGATTTATGTTTCTGTCTGTTCTGTTATTTTCATTAAGGAACCTAAATAGAATGGCAACGTGGGGATCTGTGTAAACTCAAACCACGTGAGCAAAAAAGAAAAGTACTAGTCATGCATCTTCTCTTATATGTGATTAACCCGATTTGCTGAAGCAGCCACATGTGGAATATTGGTAATAGACTAACAGAATAATCCAAATATGGCTTTTGGTATGTTGAGTTAGAATATTGCTGAATAACAAACACTTGTAAAATGTGAAGGTTGTTCTGGAATTACGACAATGATGGAAATCGTGTCCTGTTTAGATGCAAAGTTAATTGTGGATCATGTGAATTCTCTCCTTGTACTTGGTAAATGAATTTGTTCACTGTGTAGTAGACATGTTTCTTTTCAGCAGTCCTGCGTTTGAACAGGATGCACTGGGACCATTGTCAGATTTGATGTGTGGTTGCCCTAATGTCATAATGCACATATTCATCTTCCTCATTCTTGAGGAAGGCTGGGCAAATATGGGTTGCAGAAGTTCCCACAGATACTTTATTTTTTTTCTCTTTTTATGCACACAAAAAATCACTAGTCGTGATGATTTGATAGTTCAGTGTATCTTCTCCATAGCAAGGTATAATTCAAAGAAACGTTTAGCTGTTGATGACTTTTCATGTGAATAACTAGTGTCCTTTAACTCTTCCATCCTAGTACATCTCAACTGGTACAGGCCTTACTGTTTTTTCCTTTTCATATCAAAGTTTTTGCATGTAACACCACTTGTGTACCTTAATACACTGTTGTTGCCATCGTAGTAGTATTTTTAAAACCTCTTAAAGTGCCATATCTTCTCTGGACTGGGATTAGCAATGAAAAATAAGAGCATTAGGAGAAGATTAAAAGTTACCTCGATTTGGTCTATTGTGGAAAGAAGCAAACAGAATATTAGGATATAGTAAAACTTGCATTGTAACAACAGTGCTAACCAAGTGTTGTGAATAATGCACCTCTCCGGTGGACTTGGGTTTTGGTTCTAGAGGGTTTGTGCATTTGGGAAACCAGGAGTTTTGTTGAGTTAGAATGTTTCCCATTGGTAGCATTGAGACAGTTTTCTGACACATTGGCCACCTGTTTGATTCTAGAAGAGAATGTATGACTTTGTGCTTGCTTGCTTTATAACAAGCCTTAATGATTACTTACTTACAGGCACTCTAATTGCTGATAAGTTGTTTTCAAGTATATATAAAAAGGTAGAAGTTCTAACTTGGAGTATCTTGAATATCAAATGTTTCTGTCAATACAGGAATGTGGGGTTTTGGTTTTTGTTTTGTTTTACTGTTTTCTTCAGAGTTTTTTAATTTGAATGCCTGTACCTTCTAAAGTACTGCCCTACTAGTTAAGCTCATATACTTGTGTATTGTAAAATTTGCAGTATTGTAAAATTGATGAGGGATTGGAGGTACTTCCTGGGTTTGTGTTTTTGTTTTGCCTCTTTTAATTTTGGTAACTCATCTCCCTATCTGCTTTTATAGTTCCTGATGATTCTAGCTGTTGATTCTTGTAGCCTGTATGATAACTTGTGCTTTCTTTGTCTTACTGTTTTAAAGACTATGTAGTATGGCATGTATATTATTGTTGTTGTTTTGTTCCAATTGCTAGTGGCCATTGGCTATAGACTTCAGACACCATGGATTTGAACTGTCCTTTGCATTTATGTATCCATTCCTTGTCCACTAGAGATATTATTGCTGGCAAAGCTTGAGTCTAAACAGCAAATACTTTAGCTTCTTATGAGTCACCTACAATGATGGGAGGGCGACTAAATTTCAGTGACTTCATCACTACAAAATCTTTTTGAACTCGGCTCTCCAAGTGTATTATCTTACTAGCTTGCCTGTTATCCAAAATTATTTCCAGCTTAAGTTAGTAACTTGGTATTTCAGTATGTACAATAAATGTTCTTGTTCCCACAGTGTTTTTGTGAAACTACAGAAGCCGAATGCTGCCATTAGGGATTGTGACAGAGCCATCAAGATTAATCCTGACTCGGCACAGACCTACAAATGGAGGGGGAAAGCGCACAGGTAATGAACTGCACCTGTAATTGATACTCTCTTTACTTACTCGTGGAGAACAGTTTTGTTTATGCATTCTCTCCTTCTCCGTGTCTATGAACTGTCTGTCTTGTATCTGAGAGCAGTAGCCATGAGCCAGAAAACCATTGTGCTGAGTGTATGGCTTACAGAAAAGAAAGGATGATGGTGATTTATTGATCGCAATTTATGAGTAGTCATTCTGATGCTGTCTTTTTTTTTTTTTTTTTTTTAAACATACCTTCTAATACCTTACTGCTGTTCTGAATAGCATTTTCTAATCATTTGCTAAAGATCATGAGTTTTAGGACAGTGGGATTTATTTGTTTGGAGGTCTTTTGTTTTCACTTTTTTAGTTTGGTTTTTATTTACTAGGATTTCTCTGCTTATATTGTTTATATTATATTTCTTAAACATTTCTCTGCTGCCCGTATCCCATTAGATCCTAGAGCTCTTTTACATAGTAAATTAAACTGTCTAGTTATTAAGGGAACTATTTGTTGCAGTTGGAGAGTGGTATTAAGCGAACAGTGTGATTATTTAAGATGGCATTAGGTCAGTGTGCATCCTCCCCCAACTATAGTTAAACTGATTTGGTTTTTTTTTTAAATCACAGTTAAGTCAGCCAAAAAAAATAATGTGATGCTTCTTACAGTCTGTATAAAAGTTGAAGGAGTAAATGCTAATAGAACTCACTCAAAAAAAAAGGCAATTTAAACAGTGTTCTGAGAGGAGTTTGTTAATGTCTACAGTTTTAATAAAGGGCATGGAGTCTAAGAGTGAGAAGACTGGTAGTCTGTAAGCAGAAGTGCTTTAGCCATTTAGGAATATGAGCATTTGCTTAAATTCTTGATTGTCAAGAGTTTGTATAAACAAATAGTATACAAGCTACTGTGCGCACTTCTTGTGACTTCTTCAACTAAGACATGGTGCATCCAGTTAGCTAGGATGTTTGAGTGCTGAGTAAAGAGGGTCCACTTAAGCTTGAGGTAGTAGTTGTGTAGACTTGTACAGGGCACTGAATGTGTAGTTTTACACTACATATGTGCCTAGTGGTGCAGAGTATTTTTATTAGTTTGCTTCAGTGTGTTTAGGTAGGGTACCTTCTCCCTGTTGGACACTTCTTGTTTGTAGCAAACAATGACACTAGCTGATTGAGGGTTTTTTCCTCATTGTTAGTTCAAGGAAAAGCTATTGTAAGGGTACGAAGCAAGCAAGTATCCTCTAATGGCATCCTAGTGTGTAGGTTACAGAAAACACCATGATTGTTAAACTTCAAATGTAGCTGCAGGTAAAAATATTGAATGCTGCATGGTTGTAAATATTTTGAAGAACTGTAAGTTCAGTTCGTTTTTTCCCTTCTGAATGTTGGTGTTTTCTAAATTCCAGACTTCTGGGTCACTGGGAGGAGGCTGCTCATGATCTTGCATTAGCTTGTAAACTGGACTATGATGAAGATGCCAGTGCCATGCTGAAGGAGGTGCAACCAAGAGTAAGTGGGGAGGCATAATGGAGGTTCCTACTCTATTTGTTTGAGTGATATTGATGCCTTCAGATTCTTCCAATATGCATTGTCCTGGGCGATTGTGTTCATGTGTCATCTTACACTTCAAACTTCTATAAACTGAGTTTATAAATACTTCTGTCTTCAATCACAGCTGTTTATGGCTGTATGCAGAGAAATTGAGTCTCTGGGGCTGGGCATGTAACCAAACTGTGAAATAGTATGTTCCTTTTTTAAAATCTTAACAGAAGAATCTGGAGTAGTTGAAGTTCACCAGGCATTTTAGAATCTAGACCGAAACATTCAGGAGAGCAAGGCAGCGCTGTGATAATGGATTTTTTTCAAAATGTTTCTGAATTGATCAAAGCTTCATCCTAAACGTGTTTTACAAAGGAAGCTCTTTGCTGTGATTTGTGCTTTCATTTATCTACCCCATGAGGGCAGCATAATCTCTGTAAGACTGGTTTTTAGTTTTTCTCAAGTGATTGACCCCAGCATTCTTCTAAGGAAGAACTACTGTGTAAAAAATGTAAGACTGTTGATAGCAGGCTTTCTTTTTCATCTGTTTTGCGCATTCCTTTACAGTGGTTGACAGACCACAGATTGCAGTTTTTGCATTGTATTGCATTTAAGTGGCAAGGCTGGGGGAGGTGGAGACTGCAGAGCTGGCATCTTGGAAGAAGAGACATGGGGCTGTCCCTATGTCAGATGGAGCCAGTTCCCCCTGGCTCCAAACCAGACCCACCGATGGCCAAAGCTGAGTGAGTCAGCGATGCCAGTGGCGCTTCTGTGATGAAGTATTTAAGAAAGGTTAAAAAATGCAATGCAACACCCTGAGAGAAGGGAGTAAAGGAAAAAAAAAAACTGATAGAAGCAACCCTGCAGACACTAAGATCAGTGGAGAAGGAAGGGAAGTAGCTGTGCCAGGCACAGGGGCAGAGATTCCTCTGCAGCCCATGGAGAAGACCATGGTTAAGCAGGTTGTCTCCCTTTAGCCCGTGGGTGTCCATGGTTGAGGTGTCCACCCTGCAGCCCATGCAGAGCCCACGCCAGAGCAAGCGGATATGTCCTGAAGGAAGCTGCAGCCCGTGGAGAGTCCATACTGGAGCAGGCTCCTGGCAGAAACTGTGGCCCATGGAGAGAAGCACACGCGGAAGCTGGTTTTCTGGCAGGAGCTGAAGCCCATGGGGGACCTGTGCTGGAACGGTCTGTTGCTTAAAGACCGTACCCTGTAGGGAAGACCCATGCTGGGCCGTTCTTAAAGAACTGCAGCCTGTGGGAAGGATCCACATTGGGGCAGTTTGTGAAGGACTGTATCCTGGGAGGGGGGACTCCACACTGGAGCAGGAAAAAAGCATGAAGAGGAAGGAGTGGCAGAGGTGCGGTGCTACGAACTGACCACAGCTCCTGTCACCCTGTGCTGTTTTGGCTGGAGTGAGGAGGTAGAAGAGTGGGGAACAAAGGAGTGAAGTTGAGCTTCGGGAAGAAGGGGAGGTGGGGGGGAGGTGGTTTTAGTTTTATCTTTGTTTCTTCTTATCTTACTCTGTTTTTAATGGGAAATAATTTAATCTTCACCATGTTGAGTCTGTTTTGCCGATGATGGTAGCAGATGAGCGATCTCCCTGGTTTTATCTCAAGCCAGGAGCTTCTCCATCTTATTTTTATTCCCCGTTTTGTTGAGGAGGGGGAATGAGAGACTTACTGAGCAGCTGGCAGCAAGCCAAGGTTAACCCACCACATGCATAAACATTCCTGTGTCTAATAACTTATGCTTTCAGTACTGCAAAAGACACTGTCTCTGGCAAAACAGCAATTCAAACCATCTTGCAATCTATTAGTCTTCTGTGTTGGAGACTATTGATCTGTGGTAAATCTAATTAGGTCTTAGGTCTCAACCTTTTTTATAAGACATGTACATAATGCTTGGCTTAGGGGAAACCTTTTATTTTGCAGCTAATCTGCACATGCACAGAAACAGCAGAGTATGTCTGTGATATGTTGATGTGTAGTTGCCAACTGTGGGGAATTTGTTCATGTAATTAAAGGAAGAATAGATGATGATGGTTAATTTTTTTTTTTATCTTTAACAAGTGAAGATGATACGTTCACCTGACTTACTTCCAGCTTTCCTAGCACTTTTTAGTTTGTAGCACTTTAGTCCAAAAGTCTTGAGTTAAATTCTAAAAAATGTTTCGTTCATTTTGCGAAATATTTGGAAACAATGGAAGTTAAAACTTTGGAAATTCTTATGTTTCGTTTAAAAAAACCTCAAATTTCTCTCTCTCTCAACCAACTACTGGCCGTAACATCAGGTTCTGCCAACTCCTACTGCATTCAGTACCAGTCAGTCCTGGTGTCTGCAGTATGCTCTCTTGCATATATACTTCAAGAATGATGTGGTATGGAAAGAATATATCCTAGCTAAAACAAGTTTTATTGGAACTTAAGTCCTTATAAAGTCATTTCTTTGTTTAAAAGGTGGTCTGAAAGAAGAGTGTCCATTGTAGTAGTAGTTAGTATCTCTGTTCTCGAACCTCGATTTTGCTATATTCTTTAGTTACAGAAGTGTTACAGGGTGACCATCATACACAATTAGTGAAATCGTGAACCATTTTTTACAACACTGTATAAGGATACATTCTGGTTTCAGGAAAGTAGTGCTGTAGTTAATGTTCTATTGTTAAAATGACCCCTGAATGAGGAGCCTTGGGCAGTCATTGCTAACTACTCTCCTCTGTTGGGGCTGTAGATTTGATAGACTTAAGAAAAAGCTAATACTAGGAAGCAAACTTTCTCCCCACCAGCCCTTTCTTGGTTTGGTTCAGGTATTCTTTGGTCTGCTTAGGTCTAGCTGTACATGCTGCAAAGGCATCTAGAACTGCACTAACAGTACCTGAAGTGTGTCTGTGTGCAGGGGAAATTCATAATTCCTATTGTTGTTGCTTCCCCCTTTTCTGGGGAAGTTGCTGGTTTTGGCCCTGGAGAAATCAAGAGTTCAGCGTGAAAGCACGAAGGGATGTGGAATGATAACGTGCTTAAGTTCTAACTATGGTGCAAGTCACAGAGCTCTATGAAAAGTATATGAGAATGCATGTTCTGGTAGCAGATGCGAATAGTTGATTGCTGTAGAGAGGAAATAGCAAATGACTCCTGAAACAAAAGGGCTTTTAGGATGTGAAGTCAAATCTTATATTTATAAACTAGTAAAAGCAGATGGTTATGCTTACATGTATTTTGTATTGAAATACATTGTGTGATATGCTAGAAATCTACATGAAATCTTGGTATTCTGTTGTAACAGGCTCAGAAAATTGCTGAACATCGCCGGAAATATGAGCGGAAGCGTGAAGAAAAAGAAATCAAGGAAAGAATGGAAAGAGTGAAGAAGGCACGGGAAGAGCATGAGAGAGCACAAAGGGTGAATACTTAGGCTTTAATATTTCTTAATAATTTGGAGAGCATCATAGTTATTTTGTTTAAAATGAATTGCGGACAATAATTACTTTCATTTTTAAGTCTTAGAATTAAATTTTAGAGAGTTGATACCTGTCTTGGTTACTTAACTGACAGTGAAATCTGGAGAAGGCAGCATTGTACTGCATCTGCTTTTATTGCTTGTGACAAAAACAGGGTCTGGAATATCTACTAATCCTGTATTTCAAGACGTCACGTATTGTATGACTGTACCAGAATAGTTTTCACTTCAAGTACTTACGTCTCCCAATGTGGGAGGTTCTAAATTCAAATAATACTTTGCTTCTCTTCCTTACTTTCTGACACAGTTTGCTTGCTTTTTTCTTCATGCTTTACTCCCACCCTCAACATATTAAAATATATCAATTAGTTCTAAAAATGTTGAGGAGCTGAAAACAAATCATAGAATCGTTTAGGTTGAAAAGACCTTTAAGGTCATCAAGTCCAATAATATTGTATTGTACACGGATTGCTCTTGAGCTTTGTTACAGGTTTCCTGGTTTGCTGATTGTGCATGTATACATCTTTTTCTCACTAAACATAAATGAGAAGTTAATGTGCAAATGCGTAAATACAGCCAATACTCAGATTCAGCTCTTGAGTACCAGGATGGACTAAGCAGTACATGCTTCGGATGCAGAAGAAATGAAACATTGAAAATGAAACATGGAAAAGCAAATTGAGTACAGGTAGTTCTAGAAATATGCAAAAAAAACTTGGTAAAGCAGTGACAAGGGTACGAGAAGTACGTACAGAGGCTCTTGCATCCATCACAAAGGTGCAGGGTGTTCCAGCAGATAACAACCTGACTGAGGTTATGAATTCAAGCTGACCAGAGGTAAATTGTTGTATAGACTGAATGCTTTTTCCTCCTTGTGCTTTCTCTTGCTCTGTGTCAACTGTCTCAAAAGAATAGAGACAGAGGCAACCACTGGAAGAGCACATAGTTAAAATAGCCATTAAGTTTCTTTATTTAATTTTTTGGAAACTGCTGTAACCTGAAGCTTAGCATTTGTGCTTATACTGGAAAACAAGAACGCCCCTGAGCCCAAACTCTTGAATGTTTGAGCCCTATGAACTATTGTAGTTGTCATAATATGCCTTATTGTAAACTACAGTATTAGCAAGCCACTGCTGTCTTTTAGCATGTCAAGCAATTCATTGGCAAGATGTTGAGACACTCCATGATTTACACCTGTTGCCAGCTGTTAAAACATCACTTCTCCTATAGGAAACCGCCCCATATTTATTCCAAGGCTACAAGTTCCCTGTTTTCAGGGATGTCAGATAACTTGTATACTCTAAGCATATCCACTTAAATCCTACAGTTCATACTGAGTAAAAAGTTATTATGCATAACTTATTTGCAAAAACCTACTGAAGTAAAAGTAGACACTGTTTTTTCTTGTTGGTGGTTTGGTACATAGTGAAGTGCTTTGTTTGTGTATTGCGACAGCCTACCTGCCTGAAACAGTCTCAGCTGGTTTTTTTCCTCCTAAAACCAGTTGAGCAGTAGAAAACAGTCTGCAGTTCCATTGCTTTGTGTGGAATAATGTGCTTTCATCTGCAGGAGGAAGAAGCAAGACGACAGGCAGGAGGAGCTCAGTTTGGTGGCTTCCCAGGTGGCTTCCCAGGTATTTTATTTTTAAGCACCAATACTTGAGGTAGAGGTGACTGTTGGAGTTCTATATGTTTGTGTGGAGTATTATAACCACAGTTTTTATCGCACTTGTTCCTAAAACAGAGAGAAAAATGCTTTACAAAGTTTAGAGCTTGCCTACAAATAGCTTTAAGCACAAGTGGGAAGAAGGATGGGATTCTTTCTCTTAAAGAGGATTGATGCTGGGCAGCAAGTATAAGGAAGACAGAAAACAATAACGATGGATAACAGAATGAAAGGATTTAGATTTGAGAAAACAACAAAGTTACGGTACTTGCTTAATAATATGTGCTGAAAAACTAATACAGAAATGTTTTCTAAATTACCCAGGGTGCCTTGGACCCATTCTGCTTAAGAACAATAGTTTAAAACTGAAAAATTGGATTGAATATTAGGGAAATCTGTGCTGGTTGCAAGCTGTTGTTGAACAGAATGCTTTTTTTCAAAGGACGTAGTGCATTTTACCTTATAGAAAAGCTGTCCTTGAACAGTTCCATGAAAATTGGGATTTCCATGTTATTCTTGGGTACAATAAATTGGGGAGAAACAAGAGAGAGTACTAATGCTCTCAAAGATAGAGATGTAGATGAGGTAAACTGCGTGCATGCTCCAACCAGATCAGCTTGTCAGGGGAACTGGAGTGACCATATCTACCCTGCTTAGCACAGCTGGGGTAGCTGCTGATTAAGGATTCAAAAACAGACCTCAAGCATTTTGTTTCAGGAATTATTTTTTTTTCCTTGGTGGTACAACTTTTTCAAACCTAAAGTTCATACCAAATGTGGAATGCGCCTGGGAAATACTACTACTGATTTGCTTTTGCCCTGAATTGTTCACCCCAGACGTTCAAAGTCCTTATGTTCCTGGGCTTGAGACCTGCCTGATTTAAGTTAAACAGAAAAATAACTGTATCTGTGTACAAGGTGCTAGAACCTGGCACTCATTACAAGCCTCCCATTCAGTTTGGTTAAAAACATGGATGAAATAAGACCTAGGTCTTCACAGAAAGAGAAGGTGAATACTCTGCTTTCCATTCAGTAGAGCCGCTGTAGCCTTACGGAAGACATGACTTTAGAGGTGTGGTCTCTCTCAGTGAGCCTCCTGTATAGATGAATTACATGTTTTTCATTGTGTGTTCTTCTTGCCTTGGGTCTGCAGGTGGATTTCCTGGGGCTATGCCTGGAGGTATGCCAGGAATGGCAGGTATGCCAGGTCTCAATGAGATTCTCAGTGATCCAGAAGTCCTTGCGGCCATGCAGGTGCGTATTTGTTAAAATCAAAGCAAAATGTCCTGAACGACAGAAGAACAGTGCCTATGAGCTAAGGGAAGGAAGAAGGATGTGACCTGGATAGCAATGGGATGGTTGCGTATTTCTGTTGCGATATTCACTCCTCCTGTCTGCGGCACCAGACTGTCTGGAATCAATGTTAGCTATTTTTCAGACTGATGGGAGCTTAATTAAAGGTGACGCCCCCTTCTCCCCTCCCTTACTCCCCACCCGTGATAGACAAGACTAGGTGTTACATAGAGTTCTTCATCTGAGTCTCTTAAATGGTCATTTTCCGCACAGTGTAATTCACTTCTTTTTTGAATACACACTGATTGTGGCGAGATAATTATGCACAAACAAAAAAGCGATTGTTAACATTGTTGCAAAACAATATATTACAGTAATATTGAGATGAGAATTGCCTTTCTCTTTAGGGGATTAAGTGCTTGATTTTTACCAGAGGCAAAGTATTATCAGAATAGTTCTATATCTGGCATTTTCCCAATTCACGTTCAAAAAGCTTACTTCTCCAGTGGGCTTGATTAATTGCTCAATGTCATGACTACTTTTACACAAGAAAAGTATTGCAACAGATGAAATAGAACGTATCTGACAACATCAGTTTTAGGTGCAGGTGGGCTAGGAAGAATCTGAGCTATATATTTACGTTTGCATACTCATACCATCAAGTGTCTTGTTACTTTTTATGGGTTGCTGTGGGTAAACTAGAGTTACGTGTTAGTATCAGCTCATTGAACAGTTATCCCAATCTAAATAAAAGCATCACAAAGGACCCTTATTTGGTATGTCCAGAAATCACAAAAAAGGCATCACTTGCCATACAAAAGTTTATGGTTTCCCTTAATAGTTTCTGGTGTTTGGAAACACACCTTTACTTAGACTACTGCAGTCAGCAATGCTGACTTGCATCCAAACCATCTAAAAAACCCCTTGTGACTTGTAGTTGTATTTATTACCTGGTTAATTTATGCTGTAATAAAGGAGTTAAAAATTAGAGTTGCTGGAAGCAGAGCTTTGAGGCGCAACTAAATATTAAGCGCTTGCCACGTCCCTTTAAGAAGACTCCATTGCATGCTGTTTATATATGCCCTAACATACTGTAGGACTCTGTTGCAAGAATGTGTTGACAGCGTTTTCTGATAATGCAGGCAGGCTTTAACATGTAGAACCTGTCCGCAAAGCCTTGAGTCTCTTGCTGACCTCTTTGTACAAACTTTATGTCTAGATATGATATATTCAGCATTTCGCCTATGACTGCACTGCCTTCTTTTCCTAAATTGTCTGACTATATTCTGGCCTTCTCTGAACGGGCGGTGTAAACTCTAGTTTTAAAAGACAGTAGTTTCTACTGAGTGGCTTCTGCTCAGTGCAGCTATGGAATGTGTTGACAGATAATGTTGGCTGGCGACTGTTATGTAGGCTGTCTCAGTGTTACAAAAAATTCTGGTTTATTGTCTTCAGGTTATTTCCTTTTTTCTTTTTTTTTTTTCAATTGTGGCTGATACTAGTCTTTTGCCACTTTGAGTCTTCTATACAGAAAACTTCAGTTGCATTTCTTCTCATAGCTTCTTAACAGTAGTATTTGTGACCTTTTGCAATGGCTTCTAATGCGTGTTATTTTAGCTCATTTGCCCCTAAGCTTTTTAGTCTCCACAAGAATTGGCTGAAATTTTTGTGTGTATGTTTCTCCTACTTTACTATTTTGGCTGGAGGGTTCTGTAGTACTTCCTATCTTATATGTGCAACTGCTTTCTCTGGACAAAACATGACATTTGTGATTTGGAGAGCTGTCATGGGTCAAATATAAGTCTTTTTCAAAAGGAGTGATGTGTAAGATGACAGATTCCTTATTTCACATGAAGTTGTAAGATAGACCCAGACTTCCACAAAAAATGTTAAGTTGGAAAAAAGAATAGGGATAACTTTTTCCTTAAAAGTATTTTTCATCCTTCTGCAATTAAAGACTACAGCATTAGAAAACTGAATGTTTCATTAGTGCTGTTTACACAATGGTTCCCATTCCACCTTATGTACCAAATACTTCTCTATGGAGACGTTGGTATCTTCAGTCTCAAACTTTATTCAGATAATATTGCTCATCAATGTGAAGCCTTGGATGTGTTAAACATTTTTATAAAAACAGCCTAACGTTTAGGGCTTCCAGGGAGTTGCACAAGTACAGAATAATTTATGCGCTGTGAATTTATAGGACTGTAAAACATGTAGTGTAAAATTGGATACTTAATATTCATTTAGGTATGCTTTGATACAAACTAGTGACTAAGCTTACCCAGCTTTTTGTTCTGGATTCATATATGGGTGAAAACACAGAATTAACAGCATGACATGATCTTTATAGTCACGTGCCCTATTTTGAAATCAAAAATTCAAGAAGTTTGAGGTTGTGAAAGTCATCTTTTTTTCTTTGCATAGGAATCCTGTAAAGTGGAGAAAATAGATCTAGTGTCTGTTTTATGAATGTCAACATGCCATTTTTCATGGACTTAGCAGATTCCCTTTTGTGATGGTTGACAAAACACTTGTAAATCCTTCTAACAGAAGATAAGACTTGGCTCTTGGTTCCCAGCATGTATAAAACGTGACTGAACCATGCGGGTGATTTCAGTGGTGTCCACACCCATGAAATGCAATTTTGGATCGGGCTCGTTAAACAGCTTTTCTGTGTGTCTGATGGTAGAATAGATAACAGGGTGGTGTTACTGTAGCACAGAAGATGCTCTGAGGACACCGATTGTTTTTTGATGGTTTCCAAAGAATACATCTGCTGTAGTAATGGGCTAGAAGTCTAGGGAAGATCATATGTTTCAGAGAAATTACTTAAATGTGCTAGAAACAACAGCAAATGAAACTACAGTTGACGCAGATGATTTGTGTTGGACATAATAAACTGCTTGCACTTTAGCTGGATTAAAGAAAACTTGAATCTTTGCAGAAGTTGCTTATAATGGAAACCTTTTTCCAGGGTGAGATGTAAAATCAGTCTACACAGATTTATTAAAGGGCACTGTTCAAAATGTGCACATTTAAAATGAGTTAAACCAATTCTAGTTTAATGGAGGCCAAAGGTGTACAAGAAATACAGGGGGGAAGTATTACTGCTTCTCATACAAAATAGAAGATGAAGTTGGTATTCCTTTGACCACTGACTTTCATGTATATGTGAATGTATTTATTAACTGCAACATAGTAGTGTAATGAGAGACAAAAAGGTTCAATTCTAGTTGTGATTTCTCAGAGGAGGTGGGGAATGACTGCAAATTAGATGCATTTTTAAAAGCCAAATGTTGCCACACCATTTGCTCACAGTCCAGCAGGTTAAAGTTTCTGCTGCTAGAAGCAACAGAGGTGAAAGCGGTGAGTAGCAGCTATTGCTTGGAGGAGGGTTATCCTGTCATGCGTGCTACACACATGAAGCTCCTGCATCCTTCAAAAGGCATTTGAAGATGCCTGAATAGGAATAGTCCAGTAGGTGTGGCTGTGTTTGGCTCCTGTTTTGGGGAAGAAAATCTTGTACCCTTTCTCACACATTGCACTATTACTGTAGCAAGTTCAGTAATGACTCTGGTGTTTACTGATGCAGCATTAAGATAATGCGTTATGTCATTGAGTTCTCTTTAGAGACCTCTTGCCCAAAACTCTAATCTACTCTTGTCATGTGAAAAGCTGAGCAAGACTAGATTTGTGTTTGAACCACATAACCACTAACTCTTGTAGACTTGTTTCATAAATGTCCTAATTATTTTGCTTTTTGTCCTGCAGGATCCAGAAGTTATGGTTGCGTTCCAAGATGTTGCCCAGAACCCAGCAAATATGTCCAAGTACCAGAACAATCCCAAAGTCATGAATCTCATCAGTAAATTGTCTGCCAAATTTGGCAGTAAACCATAAAATCCCTGGTTCTTAAAAATCATATCTGAATGGGAAGGATTGGATTTGGCCATCCAGTGTTGCAATAAGACAAACCATTGTACCTCTGATCTTCTTAAGCAGAGAAACGGGGTGTTCAAAGGAGAGCTGCTCTCTAGCCCCAAACGTTGACTTTATTCAGTGATTGGTTTATAGCACTCAAATTATATTCAGATGACCTAAGTTTAAACCATCCCCCCTTGTCCAAGAGTTGCAACCTTTTATTGTAAGTATTACAGACAGTTTCCTGTGAATGAAAGCTCCTGTAAGAAATTGTAAGATTCCAGGAGTGTAAGATAAAAACCTGCTGTTGTGTTATTTCGGATTTACTTTTTAAAATTACTCTCACTGAGCAAAGACGATGGAACTTTAACAGTTGAAATCTGTCTTAATCCCCTTAGGACAGAAATGTTGGCCTAGTCACACATAGCAAAGGTGGGACAAGTCTGAAGAATTAACTGGATAAGGGAATTGTGTGCAAATACAAGTCCTTAAGTTTTTGTTTTTTTTTTTCAATGGGTTACTGACTTTATATAGCTATCAAAATTATCAGTATAACCATGCTAGCTAGTTACACACTGGAACTTTTGGCAGTACTGCAAATAATGTAATATTTTGATCACCACAACTGTGCAGCAAAGGTAGAGTCCTATCCTTTGCACAACCTGGCATGAAGTACATACTGCAGAGGCCACAGAGGTTTTGTTACTTGCTCCATTCTTGTCCAGCACCTTAATGTAACATTTTATTTATCAGTCTGGGTATGGGAGAGCAGCTTCTGTCTGTGCTTGTGCTCTTGTCCTTTCCCAGTTGGCAGGTCCTCCGCTGGTTGCACTCGCCCTTCCTTGGGGCCATGCTTACCAGGTTTCATCTATTTGGAAACTTTAGGGAAGGAATCTTGTTCCCATCACTACCTCTGTCCTACTGAATGCAAGCCATCCAGAACATGTAAATGCAGAGTTATACATCAATGAAGGGGAGAATACCCAACAAAATTGCAGCTCTGTGTTCTGAGTCTGAGTCCTTACATGCTTACTGATTAAAATTTCTTGGCCAAAGTCCTGCTCTTTCTTTAGAGGTGATGACTCTTTCTTCACCGCATACTGTAGTCTTCCATCTTTTCTTGTATCATTTTCTTTAAAAGAAAAACCACACAAAAAAACCCAAACAAAACCCCCAAAACAAAGCAAAAAGCTGTTGTGGTTTCATACTTCCATGTTTTTGAGGCTTGTGATACGGAGGAAAAGGTGAAGTAATTGAATCAGACAGAACGTTCTTCTAACGCTTGTGGATTGACAGCATGGGTATCCTTGAATCAGTGTCACTGCTGATGATGTTCGGTTGATTTGTCTATCAATAAAGACAGTTGTTGCTTCTGTTTGTCTTAGCTAAAACGTTCTTTTTCTCTGGAAGAATGACCATAGTTACCTGTTCACCACTTGAGTCTCAACATTTGTGTTACTTTTTTTTGTAATTCTGTATCTTAAGCCATAACTGATGTTACCACTTTTAAATAAATCTGGATTGGTGTAGGAACTCAACAACAGTTGCAAAAAGTAAATCCCCAAATGCTTTTTCTCATGCTAATGACCCTGCAGAATGAAATGTGAATCTTTTTTGCTGAAGAAATATAGTTCTGAATACTTCTCTTAGCCTTTAAAAATAAAGTATGGTTTTGAAAAATAAAGCTTTTTGGGTTTGTGTAACTTTATGATAAAACTTATTTTGCTTAAATTAAATATGGAAGTGCTTCAATTGAACTGTATATATAACTTGTGATTTAAATTGGAACTAAATTCTTAAGGGCTTGTCTTCATGACCAAATGAACTCAAGTTATGATTGAGTGTTGCAGTGTGCCTGGGCTTTTGGCCTTACTCTTCATCTCCTGCTCTTAAGAGGCGTTACTTGAAGTAGGTCACCCCTCAGTACAGGCTGAAACTGGACTTCTTCATTCAGGCTGGTGCTTATGTGTTCTGCATGACTTAGAACATCTTAAATTTATTCCTTACAGTTTCCAGTTACTCCATCTTAGCTGTTTGTATCTGTCTACCTGTGACTAGTCAAAAGTAGGAAGTTACCACTAGCTAGTAGAAATGGTCGTATCTGTGTCCTGCTTGCTTACACTTCAGTTGCCCTTACTCAGAGCTGATTGATTCATGATAAAATTCTCCCTAATTTTGGTGTTAGCACTAGCAATGTAGCTGAATTCTTGTGATTGTTTGGGAATGCACATCCCATACCTCCCTTGGTGTGCAGGCTTTTTTGTTTTTAGTGTTATCCGTAAGTTAATTGAGGAGATTTCCGGACCTCATCTCAGTTCCCCAAGTTGGCATGTGGACATCTAAGCAGCTAAACTTGTTTGAACAGAAGTGCAAGTGCAGAAAGTTAACTGCCCAGGAGATGAGCAAAGATGATAAGTTCCGAATGTGGGATGTTCTTAGTTTCAGTGCTTGCTCCAGCATTTACTGTCAGCTTCTTCAGGTTATTTACTCTATTGCAGCACAGAGCAGGGCTGGTTCTTGATAAGTATGGTGGCAATAATCCAACTCGGCTGACGATTTGACTCTAAAAGCTGATGGCATGTATGAATGGCTCAGCCAGCACAGTGTGGCACCTGAGGTGCTGGCACAGGTTCGGGTGTCCATTTTGGCTATTTGAGGACAGTCATGTACTGCACTGTTTGGCCAGTCCGCTGCCACAGGTGAGATGACCAGGTCTGCCGGAGAGTGTGATGACACACCTGCAGCTGACTGGTAGTAGAGGGTTATAGCTTTGTTACTGTGTCTGTGAGTCTGAGTGACTTGTCTGTCTTCTGTGGTTCAGTTGCTGCCCCAAGGGAATATAAATGTCAGGTCAGATGCCGCTTCCAGACCGTACTACTTCACAGAGCCCTATCGTATAGTAATGCAGAGAATGCAAGGCTTGGTGCCTTTACCAGATTTTTTTTTTTAAATTCCTCTTGCTTCAGTGCTTGGCTATGAATAAAAGCCACTTGTCAAAGTGGTTTGTTCTGTCTTTTTTGGAAGGCGATGATCGGATGGGCAGGAGCCAGACTGTCTCAAAGTTGGATGAAGGAAGGTGGGGTAAGACTGGGCAGAGCACTGATAGGTCAGAGGCAGAATGGGTCAATAAATTGAGTACTAAAAAGCCACCTAAAGGTAAAACCTTGTTCTGGAAAGAGCTTGTTGCAAGTGGCCAGCAGTTATTATATGTAGCTTAAATTGTCTGTCTTTAAACACCACTTGGTTCTTCTTGTTTGTTACCTTCAGGGCCTTTGCATAAAGCTCGTACAAGCCACACTCTCATATATGTCTGTACATCGCTCCCCTGTGAGATGAAAGAGCAAATAATATTGTTACAGGAGCTTGTAGCAGCTGCTGTCCGAGCAGAATCCCTCACCCAAAGGGATGCGAGTTTGCAGACCTAGCCAGGGCGAGGTGGAGTCAGGTCAGCTTTGGCATGTGCCTTCTGGTGGGTCACGGCATACTCCTGCCTGGAAGCATTTGGAGCCCCCTTGAAATGCCACAGGGCATCTAGGCTGAGGGTTGGTGCAGTGCTTTCAGGGTTGTAGGGCAAGCGGGTTGTTGGAATGGTGGTAGAGGCTAGAGGTTTCCTCTCTTTGGCTGCAGGGTAGCCTGATAGTGGCTGGCATCGGTATGGAAGTGGATTGGCATCCTCGAGCAGGATCAGAGCTTTGTAGAGGTGGGCCTCAACCTTACTTCATATGTGATGGAGTGAGGGCAGAAAAGTAATTCTGGATTACCAAAGAGCTGAAATGGAATAAAAATGGCAACTTCCACCTGGATGCAGAGACCACTACGTTGAGTACTGTAGGAGAAGTCATAGGAGGTCAGTGGTTACAATATAAGCAAACGCAAACACGGGGGAAGCAGGAACAGTTTTAATGTGACAAAGAGATGAAGCAGGTCAGGGGGTGGCTGCTGGACCTGTGCTATGGAGCAACAAAAAGATTCAGGTGACTTTGGGCTACAAATAGTTGATCGGCTTGTGAATCAGAGCTTAGGTAAGTCACATTCTCCTGGTGTGGTTGTCACAAACAGCTTTATGTGAGACAAACCTTCCTTCACCCCCGCTGACTGGAGGTCCTATTGAATGTAAGTACCGAGGACTTTCCTGTAAATCTGCATCTTGATGACCAACCAAATCAAGGTGTTAACTTGTAACCTTGCTAACAAAGTGTTACTACTGTACCTGTCTTTGATGTACAAATACACTTTTGAAATGTATATTGTAGATGGATGGTCTCAGCCAAGCTTGAGATCTTGTCAATAAATAAATGTATTTGCAGAATGCGTTACGACTCTTTTTGTAAAGTAAGTGGGTAACAAGCTTTGTCACCTTTGTTGTCGCACACGTACTAATCCCAGGCTTTTTTTAACGTTCAAACATTTCAGTGGCTACAAGGAATACAAGTTGCTAGGTGTAAATAAATGTAATGTGAAAGATTACAGGATCAGGGGTAGCAGTTTATCTTGGACTTTCTTCCCAAAGTACAACAGCTGAAGCAGTCAGATGGCAAACGTAATTTGTATAGAACAAGGGTGTTCAGAAAGAAAAGGTACTTACTTGTGATCTATAAACTAAATAACAAGGAGATGAGGTGTGAAGCAGTTAATAGTAAAGAAAATTCCATTGTTGAAATCTTTAGTTTTCAAAATTAATGTTCTCACTCGGGAAGGTAAGAGTTTCTAGAAATGAGTTTGGATCTTGCATTTCAGAAAGAAAAGTATCGTGGCAGAAAATCAGAGCAGTCACCGAACAACTGGTGCAGTGTTTAATAAAATTCCCTTTACTAGCTTTTAAAATAGGGTGAAGGTACAAGTTATTAGGAAGTCATCAGAATTAGATAGAAAAGTATCGAGGTATTATATTGAGAATGAAGTGGCTGATTTTCTGACAACTGCACTGCCTCTCATTAGAGAAGATTCATGCTGCGGTTCAGCCAGTAGTGTCTAGTTCTCATCTGCAAAAAAGAAAAGCACCAAGTGCCACCTGTGCTTTCTTATTTCAGATTTTAAAAAAGATCAAAGAGAAAATGGTTTATCACAAACCGTTTATAAGGAACGCAACTGTTCTGAAAGAAGATTCGCTCTAGCTTTCTTGAGTGTTATCCCACCATAAGGAAAAGTGCTTGAGAAAAATTGATTTTCAGAAGCCATTTTGTAATCCGGGATTTTTTTTCTTTAGTGTCTTGTGTGAAAACTTTTCAAACCAAAAGAAATAAAAATGAAAAGTGGGATGAGTCACTAGCCTTTTCAGGAAAAAAAACCCCAAAACCCAAAAAACCAAACAAAAAAAAACCCAAAAAACCAGAAGACCACAAAAATGTGCAATTAGAACTAATGTTAGATATTTATTAATATAAACAAAAAAAACCCCTGAGAAACAGCAAGGCGCTAAAACTTGTGTTTGACAATTACTTGGTCTATGTAAAACTCAAGGTGGCTAAGGAACATTTGGTCTGAACTACTGTGGCTGTTGAACAAGTAGCATGATAGGAGATAATAATGGCAAGTGCAATTTAAACTGAAAAGCATTTCAACTTTGCTGATGTCCCTGAGCCTAGGTGAAACGCGTAGGGAAAGCTCAGCAGCGCTCCAGAGGCTCAGTCAAAATCTCTTCAGGCAACACGCACACACACGTACTTAAGAAATGGGTTTTTTTAATCCGTTTGCGATTACAATGCTTCCTTCTGGAATAGGCAGGTCTTCATTATCTTACACTTAAGCCCGATCTTGCCAGTTTTGTGTGATCAAACATTGTCCCATTTAACGAATTCAAATTGTCAGCACATGCAGTCTCATTTGTCAATCTCTAGTTGCTTTAATCCATGATGCCCTGGGAGCGTGATCCAGTTTATCCACCTTTTCTGAAAGGTCAGTTTTGCAACAGATTCAGAAAGTCCTTTCGAAAGTAGTAATTAAAACTGTCGTAACATGTTTTCACTCTCTAATGAATTGAATTTTGAAGCAAAAAAAAAAAAAAGGAGACGTGCATTTCTAAATTTTTTGTTGGAAATCAATGTTAGAACAAGGAGAGTAGTAGGGTAAAATTGGTTTAGGTTTAGAGTTCATCCTTTATTTGCTGAGGTAAGACACGGTGCAGAGGCAGTAAATTTGACCTCTGGAGTCATTAACAGCGTCTTCATTCTTTGTCATGAATCAGAAACAAAGCTGTAGGCCGGCCAAAGAAAATCTGTCGAGGTTAAAGTTTCTCAAGATCTGTTATCTTCTTGTACAGGAATGTACAGAATTAAAACTATGCAAACAAGACATTACTAAGATGCAGTTTGTGTACAGAGAATGTGCTTGTATTTGTAGTTGCTTAACTTGGTTCACTTCTTCTAGGCTTTCTAGTAGAATTGACAAAATTGAGGAAAAGGAGGTAACTCGGGCCTTCTGCCCTTCAGTGAGCTCTGCTGGCACGTACCATGTGTTTGCCTGGAGACCCGTTGAATTTGTGGTATTTCGGTGAAGACCTAAGGCCATGTCTTTGTGAAACTTTTTATAGGTAGGTTCCATTTTTTTCCCCTACAGAACACACTGATACGTCTTGTTTCACTTAATCTGTAGCATTTCTGTTGTTTTTTTCATTTTCCATTGTTTTTTTTCTGCTTTACTAGGTCTATACGTTCCAACACTGAGGTAAGTTGGGTTTGGAATATTGCAATTGTTGTGTTACCTGTTAATATTCTGTTTTGCAATATATACAGAGTATAGGGTTGTATTATAAATGTTGCTAAATAGAATAGTAATAGTATAGAATGATTCGGGCACACATTTAGGATGGAAATCCAATCTGTAGTGCAGACTGACTCTTCGTGAAAGCTTCCCTCTGATAACAAGAGGGACAGAATGACAGCAGCAGTAAGGTGAGTGAATTTCTGTGTTGAGGCGTTTCTTCCAGAAGCACGTGTACCTGATTGTGCAAAGTCACTCGGCATGATTGTTCCCTGGTTTTGTAAAACCTAAGCTGCTCCTGGCTGCTTTCGTGACAGGAGATAGCCGGTGAAGTGTGTACACCTTCGCTAGATGTGGTGTTAGGGGATATGGTGTAGGGGAGAACTTTGTAGAGTGGGGTTGGTGGTTGGACTCGATGATCCCAAGCGTCTTTTCCAACCTAAATGATTCTGTGATTCTAAATTAAGGTTTGAGTCTTTTTGCAGGTAGGGGGGTGTCACAGGTGAATCATTAAAAAAGTCATCATTGTGGGGTTAACTAAAAGGGTTTTACTATTAATGATTAAATGATGATCAAATTCTAATTAATCAATGAATGAAAATTAAATTGTAATTGAATGGTTATTAAGCAATAATTGGTAATTAAACAGTAATTTGACAATGTTTAAAATTATGATTTAAAGAATAACTTAGACGGTGGCCTAAACACTCTACTACTTACTACACGTCTAATAATTAAGCTATAGCTGGATATATATAAAAATGCTGCTAGCACACAATATATTTCTAAGCCTAATGTAAACCATCGCTTACTTCGTTAGAGATATTAGTTGCTGGGTAAGGGGTCGCTCAGCCTTGAGGACTGTCCTTGAGAGGCATTCCTGCTCAAGGGGGGCATCGTTGCCAAGCAGCCCACTGCCATACAGAAAAGCTCAGTGGGCTCGCGGGGGCTACAGGTATTCATAGCGTAAAGTGACTGACTCGTAGTCAAACCCCCTTTTGGTGTACGTGCAGTTGTGTGGCTGTAGCAGTTTTAATTTTGCCTAGTCACAGCTGAGGCTGGTGCTGGTAGCACCTGATAAGACATGGCCTGAACTCCTTAGTTCCTGAGAAGATACGGCCTGGCACAGTACTCAAGGTTCGCAGAGCAGGGCTGATTTCGGTCAGGTCTACTTGTCGGTGATGCCTGAACCAAAGTGCTGTCCACTTGGTCATGGAGGGTGCATCTGTCACAGGGGATCTTCTTAAAAAAAAAAAAAAAAATTATTGGGACTACCAGTACCATCAGCCTTGCATGAAGGAATTGACAGAATCTTAGGTTGCTGGTGTCGGCATCTAATGTTGGAGCTCTGCTCTGGAAGAATGTTTTTCTCAAACTGAAGCACTTGCCTCAGGCAGAGCAGCTTGCGTTCATTACAGGCCCCCTCCCTCACAGAAGGTCATGAGATTTTCCTCACAGAAGGGTTAATAAAGATGAGTGGTCTGTTATTCGACCACCTGATGAAGGAACGTCTTCCCAAAAGGAAACCGCTTATCTGGCTGCATGGTAGTGAAACTCTTGGGAAGCGTGCAACGTGTTAACTGCCCTGTCCTTGTTTAGGTAACAGATTGTATGGCGATTCCTGCCACAGGTCTAAGCGCTCGGAGCTCTTGCAGCTCAAGCAACAGGCAGCTGGAGAGTTGTTGTCAAGGAACTAAAAACTGCAAACATGAAGAACAAGTTATGAAGGTCTTTTTTTTCTGTTGAGAAAGGGAGAACAAAAGATGGAGTAACAATAGAAAAAAAAAGAGCTCAGGAGTAACATAATATAAATCTAAGGAGAATTTTCATTCTTATCTTTAATTATGTTTTTTTCAAGTACAGGTGAAGCTAAGAAGAGGGGAAGGATTGTTAACACAGGCAAAACCTTGAAGCTATCTGGAAACCAGTATATGACACGAGAACGGGGGAAAAAAACAGGATAGGAACAGACATAGATATCATCCTAAGTGATTTTACAAACTGTGGCATGTCCAACCTCACTTCATTTCCTCAGCTCCTTCCTACCCTGCAGAACCTCTTCCATATAAAACGTGAAGAGGAAGCCACAGGATCCTTATTTTTTTTTTCCAAACTGTGCATTTAATAGTCTTATCACTGTGTGCCTCAACTGCTGCGAGCCGTGGCCACCCCATCCTTTGGCGGGCTGCCTGTGTCTAGTCCCATCTTTGTAGCACTTCCCATTCCATCCCCGGCCAGCAAAGGCAGCCGCAGGCCCGGAGATGCTCTGTGGGTACCGGCCTGCGGCAGCTGTGGGCGCTGGGCAGCCCCTCGGCCCCGAGGGCAGTGGAGGAATAAGAAAGGGCTTACAGATGGGAAAGGAGTAAATCAAATAGTTGGGGAAAGTGACCAGCTTCATCAGACCATGGGGAGTAAGAAATAAGAAACAACCAGCTTGAAAAAGTGTTAAAGATACTGGACTTCAGGTAAAAGGAAAGGGGCTGAAGTTAGAAAAAGCGTATAGAATCACAGAATTGCTGAGGTTGGAAGGGACCTTTAAGATCATCAAGCCCAACCATTAACCTACCCTGACAAAAGCCACTTCTAAACCATGTCCCTAAGTACCCCATCTACCTTTTTTTTAAACACCTCCAGGGATGGTGAATCCACCACCTCCCTGGGCAGCCTNCATCAGCCCGCCACGATGTCTTCCATCGCCTCCTACGAGAGCCTGGTGCACGCCGTGTCCGGGGCCGTGGTGAGCCGGCGGGTCGGGGCGTCGCGCCGCGGGGCCGTTGCGGGCGGTGGCGGGAGGGGGGGGAGCGTCTCCTCAGCGGCGGCCGTTGGCGGTGATGGGGCGGGGGAGAGGAAGGAAGGAAGGAAGGAAGGGCGGGTGAAGCGGCTGGGCCAGCCTGGTGGTGGGTGCTGAGGAGGTCGTGGGCCGCCTTAAGCCTTTGTTTGACTGAGGGGCCGCCGGGGGGGCCGCGCCTGAGGATGCGGCTCGGNTACGTTATGTTAAATGTTTGGGAAAGGGAAGCTGGTGCTGGAGAGAAAAGGTATTACTGTAGTTTCACAGGAAGGCACAACGGATTTCCTCACTACTGCCATTATCTACCCTAATTCTGTATTTTTCTTAAAGCCGCAGCAGTTATTCTAAGCTGCTATGAGGCAAGGCCAACTTGCTGTAGAGCAACAAAACCCAACGTACAAAACTACATAGATATAAAAAGCCCTTCAGCTCTGCTCTTCCCATCTAAGGGCTTTTTTTAGCGCCCAGGTCTTCCATTAACGCACTTCCCACCCCGGGCTTGCTCTCTTACAGCTGGGTGCTAAAATTCCCGCTTTCCCGAGACGCCTCTCCAGCCCTTCCTGTGGGCGGCCTGCGGGACCGCTTCAGTTCCCCCCCGGCACGGAGGGCTCCGGGCGGAGGAGAGCCCCGAGCCCCTGAGGCGCCGCCGCTGAGGAGACACCCCACCCCCGGCGCCGGTAGTTGAGGCGCGGCAACGCGCACGCGCCGGCCCGGCGGGGCGTGGCCAGGCGCCACGTGACGGGAGGGCGGTCGCCATGGCGCGAGTAGGGGCGGCGGCGGGTAGCCCGGATCCCGCCGGTGCCGCCGTGCAGCCGGCGGCGGCGGGGCCGCAGTATCGTCATCATCAGCCCGCCACGATGTCTTCCATCGCCTCCTACGAGAGCCTGGTGCACGCCGTGTCCGGGGCCGTGGTGAGCCGGCGGGTCGGGGCGTCGCGCCGCGGGGCCGTTGCGGGCGGTGGCGGGAGGGGGGGGAGCGTCTCCTCAGCGGCGGCCGTTGGCGGTGATGGGGCGGGGGAGAGGAAGGAAGGAAGGAAGGAAGGGTGGGGGAAGCGGCCGGCCCAGCCTGGTGGTGGGGGCTGAGGGGGTCGTGGGCCGCCTTAAGCCTTTGTTTGACTGAGGGGCCGCCGGGGGGGCCGCGCCTGAGGAT
>VXBH01000690.1:111630-138069 GCA_013400035.1 Rynchops niger
GGGCCCGGCGGGGCCCGGGTAAGCTGGCTGGGGTGCTGAGGGGTGCCCAAGCCCGTCAGGGTGACTAGAGGCGGATTTGGGGCTCCCTGGCAGCGGGTCGCAGCCCCGCTACCCGCCCCCTGCGAGTGTGCTTTGCAAAGCCCCCGTTTTGCTTGTCACTAGTTTTGGATGTGGGATTTACTAGTTTTGGATGTGAGATTCGATAAACCTCGCGGCTCGCTGTTGTTCCGGGCAGCTGGAGCTTCTCCTGAGCCCAGTAGGAGCTGCAGGTGTGCTCCCTGAGAAAGTGAGTGCGTAACCATCTGATGAAGTTGGGCATCAAATTAACGTTGAAAATTTAAGCCTCCCAGAAGTTATAGGGACAACACTTCAGCTATGTAACGTAAGAGCTGCAGTAAGCATCCGCATTCAAACTGTAAGATGGTAGGTTTAGATTAGATATTAGGAAGAAATTTTTCACTATGGGAGTGGTGAGGCACTGGAACGGGTTGCCCAGGGAGGTTGTGGATGCCCCATCCCTGGAAGTGTTCAAGGCCAGGCTGGATGGGGCTTTGAGCAGCCTGGTCTAGTGAGAGGTGTCCCTGCCCATGATGAGGGGCTTGAAACTAGATCATTATTAAGGTCCCTTTTGTCCTAAACCATTCTATGATTCTGCAATTGTCTCATACATACTTAGAAGCTGTGAAGGGTGAGGCGATGCAGTGCAGCTAGAGGAGGTTTGTATAGATTAATTTTTTATATGACGTGTAAATTAAAAAGTAGTGTTTAGTTTCTGTAGATTTCCTGGTGTGCCTACTCCTTGAATGAATGAATGCTAGCTCTGTAAATAGCAAATCGATCTTGTACTTTCAACAGATTAAGAATTTTAGTGCAAAGTAGCATGTTGGACTGGGCATACTGATGGATTTCAAGCAAGCTGATGCAGCTCTGCTCCTGGGTTATTCCAAACTGGCAAGAACACCTAAATGTGTATTTTAGCAATTGCTGATCTACTGTTCTGGCAAAACTTCCTGTTCTAATTTGAGTCTTTAGAAGAACTTGCAATGTCTTCTATAGGATGAAAGTCACTAAATGTTATTGAATAATAAAGGCTGATTCTAAAAGGAAAAAAATACTCAAAAGGTGTTTTGTCTTTATCATAAATAAACATGGTATTACTGTCTGCTCTTTAAAGTGTTTTAAGTCTGCTTATTTAAGCATCAAAGGCAATGGGGATTTTGTTTCCATTTTCAAGAAATGTAACTCTCTCAAATGGTCTCATTATTGAAATACTGCTTGCTCTCCTTTTGCTGGCTTGTACAGAAGTTGCTAATACTTTCTAGCCCTCACTGTTAGTTTCTTACTCACATAGAGATTACTATAATCAGGCTGTGCTCCTGAACGAAGTTTGTGGTATGAACTGAACTTGTAAATCCAGCCATAAACTTGAAACACATAATGAAATGGCACCTCAAGTCCCTTGGTGCTGTTAATTAAGTTAATAGAAATTCCTTATTGTATTTAAAGATGCGTATATCTCGGCAGTGATGTTGCTATGAAGGAAGACAGAACTTTTTGGAGCTAGTGTACCCTTGTGACTTCCACTTGGTGTCACTAATATTCATATACAATGTAAAGCTCTGCCACAAGATTATTTTCTTTTTCCTGAAACAAGGTGTCTTTTTTTTTTTACTGCCTTATGCTAGAAACCTTGATAGTTTTTGTTGTAGTAAAGATGTCGATTTAGGGATTTCTATTTGCTGCTCTGATACATAAATTTTGGCAAGATATTTGACGTGGGTAGTAACTGTACTGATATCATCTCGCCATTTGTTTGAATTATTATAAAGCACACTGATTGGTGGATATGATGCAAGATTTAAAAAAAAAAAATCATTGCACAGAAGTGTGATGAGGTAATGAGTCAGAAGAACATGTCAGATCCCAACATAGTAATTTTTGTTCCCGTTGTAGTACGGTGAAAGTTCAAATATCTCCTGGGCTACCTAGTCAAACCTGAGACGAATAGTTTTGTGAGCAGCAAAAAAAAAAAATCAGTGCTTGATTTCCTGTGAATGCTGAATTACATAAATATTCTTTAACTCTGCATGTAGCTGTAAAGTAACCTTCCTGTTACAAAAGCTGTAGGAACAAGAATTTTATAGGAATATTATGGTAGTAGTCAAGCTTCTTTGTTTGACTCTGAATGTTGGCTAACAACATAATTTATTTTTTTATATTTTAAAGTTCTTATTTTTTGGAAATCCAAACTTTAGGCTGTGGTCCTGCATGCCTCTTGTTGGCAGCAGTCACCTCAGGCCATTTGTTCTGTGCGCTTGCTGCCACCTCTTGGCTACTGCACAGTTGTTTCTTTGGTTCTGCAGCTGATCAGGGAACTGATCCGACTGAAGAAGTAGCCCAGTGGAAAAAGTTGTTTTTCAGCCAGATTAGTTTCCTTGTCTGCATCATCATGTAGGTGCCCAAAAAGGTATGCCACTTGAACGGAGGAGACAGAGATGCAAATACAGTTGATCAAGAGCTGGGATTACTTAGGCCAGTTTGTACCTGTCTTAGTGATCATTCAGTGATAGTATGACTTGACTTGGCAAACTTCTGGGATCCAGCACTGGCAGGGAGGTGGTGGGAAGGCAGGCAGTGAGGCCTCACCTTCTCAACAGTATGGGTTCATACACTTTATCATATGTACCTGCAATCAGTATTATGAGTTACTTTCCCTGCTGGTCTCAAGTGGGATTCAGTAAGGAATCTGACCCCATCTCAAGGGGTTTTGTTGCTGAGGAAAGGGCTGGCCCTGCTCATCGCTTACCCTTCCCTTACTTCTAGCTATGAGATCCTGTCTCCTCCATATGATGCTTCTGGCAGTCTTCTTGCCATGTAGTTGAGTGGTTCCATTTATAAACTGAGGGGGAAAGTAACTCTGTTTTTCTGAGTCTGTTTCCCTCAAGTTAGCAAAAGGAGGGGAGAGGGTACAAATTACCTCTTATTGTCAGTAATTGGTTAGATCAGATGAGTTATCTCATGGCATTCTGTTAAGCTATAGCTTCATGTATGTTTTAAGGCAGTCTGTAAGGCTTATTGTGTGGGAATGGTTCAAAGCTGCATGAGGGGAGGTTCAGAATTCACATTTGGAAGCATTTCTTTACCAGGAAGGTGGTCAAACACTGGAACAGACTTCCTGGGGAGGTGGTCGATGCTCCATCCCTGTCAGTGTTTAAGAGCTGTTTGAACAATGCTCTTAATATGCTTTAACTTGTGGTCAGGCAGTTAGACTAGATGATAGTAGTTGTAGGTCCCTTCCAACTGAAATATTCTATTCTGTTCTTTACCTCGTGTCCTGTGTGCCCAACTATTTCCCCATTTCCATTTTCTGATTTTGAGTGCAAGTGTTTGTGTTGCTCTATGGTGGAGATTGCATGAGTTTTGGATTTGGGATAAATTTCACTTCAGGAGGATGGAAGCAGGGTAAATTGAGCAGGGGGAGGCTGGAACTTGTAATGACTGTGAAGTCTTGTAGTTGTTTTGTGCATAGGTGTGTGTAACTGTTTTGAGGTTGGCTTCAGAGTTGCTGTAATGCAGCTGTCATTAGGAGACATTCTGGCTGTTTCTGGCACTTCTTTTTGTACTGGTACTAGCCTTCTAGCTGAAATATTTTTTTTTTGTAAATTTTTAGTCAGGTTTATTAATCCTACTTGCTGCCCCATCTGTGTACACAGTAGGTACTGAGAATGAGCAGACACCAGATAAGTAGGTTGGAGAGCAGAACCAACCCTGTTGGCTAGAGCCCAAACTAAATGGGTCAAAATAACCAAGTAATTACGGCCAAATGTTTCCTTTTGTCTGCTGCCTGGTGTTGTGAAAACTGGAGAAACTTAAATCTTGTTAAGACTTCAACCAAGAGTTGTCTTAGTGAGGAAACACTACCTGAAAAATAATCCTCTGTTGCTGGTTGTAGAGAGAAGCCCAAACTGGTCTTAGAGAGAGGCCCGAGCAGCCTGCTCGGGAGCTGGAGTGTTTCCAGAGGCAAAGCTCGCTTAAATGTATGGCATAACATAGCTCTAGGAAAGTTCAAGTCAGACTGTGCAATATGCTTTAAGCACAATGCTTGTGTGACTTGCTGCATCACAGACCTTCCCACCATTTAAGCGGTTTGCATGGCTACTAACGGAAGAGTGCCACAGCTTTAGCAGCCACTTAATGCATTTAATAATACTGTAGAGTGTTAACAGGTTTACACTAAGCCAGGCACTTCTTGAGTTAGATACCTTTTCCAAAAGCTGTGCAATATTAATGCTGAAGTACTAAAGAACGATGAGGCTGAATGGTGGTGGAGAGGCAGGGAACAGGTGGCCTGTGTGGAAGATGAGGGCATCTGCAAATACGGTATTGAATCCTGTTGTAAAGGAGAGTGTTTGCTGGCTTTTTCCGTTTAGAAGCTTTAATGGTCGGATTGTAGAGGAAGTGAAGAGGGAGTGTTGGATTCACAGGAGGTGTATCTGGTGACATCTAGGTTATGATTTAATTCATCGTATGTAACTCATGCCACAGGGGGTGTGTTGGTCGGCAGATCTTTATTGCCTAAATTGGAATTTAGTACAATGCTAGATTAAGTCCTGCAAAACATGTACTATCAGTTTTTTTAATGAACAAAAGTTTCTGTGGTTTTTTTCTTAAGTCAAAACCAGGCTACTGTAACACAACAGTTGCTTGTGTCATAGTCTCTCGCTTTTTTTTTTTTTTTTAATTAAAAATTGGATACTGAGGCTAATGGGAGGTAGAGAAAGTGCCATGTTTGTCTCCCGACTCCCATTTTATCAGCTCTCAGACTTCAGAAACTTTCTCTTTGGGCAAAAAGCTTCTAATGGTTTTAATTTTAGTTTGATCCAATACAAGGGAAAAAAACCTTGTTTGTAAGCATTGGACCAAAACCCACTTCAAATAGACATTGTTATATATGGGGTTTATCCCCTTTTTAAATTTACTCAGTATACTGGTTTCTGGGTGAGAGGTGAAGGGCTACAAAGAGTCTGTCAGGCATCTGTACGAGCAACTGATACTATATAGACAGTTTATTTTGTTTTTCAGGGCAGTATGACTGCAATGACTGTATTTTTTCCTTTGGATACAGCTAGGCTTAGACTTCAGGGTAAGTGTCAAACTCTAGTTTCTTTGTACGATGGTGTTTCTGTTCATCTTGGCTTGGGCACTTGTAAGGGTGGTTGTAGGGGAATCTGTCTTGCATGAACAGGAATCTTACCTATGTAACATAAACACCATTTAATCACTAACACCATTTTTCCAGCTGAAGGTAATTCTTCCTTCTGAAAGTATTGGGCAACCTTTTAATTATCTGAAAAGGCTGTGTGATGTGTGGCCAGACATGGCTTTTAAATGGTTATTTAAGACCAAAAAGAAAAATATAGATGTGAGATTACACAGGATTACACTTGGGTGCTGTTGCTTTTGGCTGCTGAGAACACTTCAAAAGACAGGGGCAGTATCATGAAAAACTGGTCTAGAATTATTCCTAAGAATGGTTTAAAGGGAAAGGTCGGGGTTAGAACTGGGAGTAGGAACATCCAATATTTACAAAAAATGCATCTGGGTATAAACTTTATTGTTCTAACACTCTGTCTTCTAATCAAAAGTCACAGAATCACCAAGCATTTTAGGACTGTGACTAAAGCGCTATTAAAAACTAGAGGGAGATCATCAGCTAGGTCGTCAGAAATATGTGGTTGAGAAATGAGCACCATATCACTGTTGAGCAGCTTTCGGTGCAGGAAGGGACGGTACTTTGGGAAGGCTTAGCTGTTTGCAGATTAACTGTAAGAGATTGCCCTGCTAATGGCACTAGTCCGGAGTCCAAGGAATGATTTTGAGAGCAGTTAAGCAGGCCCAATTCTAGTCTCTTACCTAAGGACAACCTGCCTTCAGTTCACGTCACAGTCGTCAGGTTAGGAATTGGTAACTACAGATACTCTCGTGCACAAAAGAACCTGCTAGTCTGGGGAAGAATAAAAAAAAGGAAGTAGCCTTAACTAGCAAATGAAAATAAGGAGATGGATTTGCTGCAGAAATAGGGAAAGGCTGTCCTTTGAGGAAGAAGAAACATGCTCTTCTGGGGTATGTTCAGAATAGGAAGGATAAGGACCTCAAAATGAGTGTTAAATTGGAGTAATCTAAAAGTTTGATTCCTTTGTTTTCCAGTTGATGAGAAGCGGAAGTCTAAGACAACACCAGCAGTCCTACTGGAAATAATCAAAGAAGAAGGCCTGTGAGTAGTTACTAATTTTCTGCTTGTTTTCATGTAGACAAGCTCTAAAACTAATTTGAGTTTGCTTTTAAAGTGGAATAGTTCACCTGTATCTGTGTGGACAGATTTTTACTCATTAAAATGTCTCCCTTCAAGTGTGATATGACTTGCATTATCTTACGTGTTGTTCATCTTTAGTTAATTTGGATTAACTTTCTTGAGCACCTTACGCAATTGATATGCTCAGTGATGTAACTTTGCCTCCATTAGGGAGGTGGCTGTACCTCCTCAGAAATGCAGGCTTGTAGGCAAACGTACCTTCATGTACCTGATAAACCAGCTTCATCTGCCTGGATTCTTGGGTGTGTCCGTGTCTCATAACCAAGATGAAACTCTTGGGCAGCTGAGCCACTTTCGACAGGAGAATTGAGACGTGTTTTGCAGCTGGAGGTTTTTATTTCTCATCCTAAGCATGTGAAAGTAAACAAGAAGTGACTTTATGCTGGTGAGTGAGATTCAAGATCTCTCTATAAACAGTTAACTTTCAGCAATGCTGTGCATTAGTGTTTGCCACGTAGTCTGAGCTGAGCTTGCTGGGAAGAACAGTTGTACGCGTTGTTACAATTATTTTCCTAAGTGAATCCCTGGAACTCTTAAGTAGGCCAGAGCTTCCAGGCCATTAAAGTTGGGAAAAACTTAGCTTGGCCAATAATGTTTTGCCACCTTTGAACTTGAGCAGTTGGCAAATTCTGGCAAGAGGGGGACATTATGTCTTCCCAGAAATTGGGAAGGCCTGGCTAAGCAATGATACTTAGTTCTAGAGATGTGTCTGGAATAACAAAAAAACCCCAAACAACAAATCTGAAACCTGATGTGACATCATAAACATCTTGTTCGTGTTTAGTTTGTAGAGCCTTGTTTTGTATTACACTTTTGTGAGACTGCCTTTCTCATCTAGATAAAGCAAATAGGGTTAGCTAATGGACTTCCTGTAGAAGTTTATCAAATGGCTTTGCTTTCTTCCCTGTGCTTTCATCCTTTTCTATGTGATATGATAGGTGTTCACTGGAGTACACAGAGTTGTCAAGGTTGCAGTTTGGAACACAAACTTAGGTTTTATTTGTCTGCAGAAGTATTTGTATGTGAATTACAGATACTAGCACTGACAATTTATGTCATTAAAATAAACTTGTATTTTTTGTTGTAGTTTCATGTTTTGTACTGCAAGATGTTTCGTTTGAAAATCATCAGAAGTTTTTCTTAATAAATCAAGCAAAACCAAACTAACGCTCTCAGTTAGAGGACACGTTCCCTAGAGGGTGTTTCTCCCTTCCTTTTCCAGCACAGAAGAGGGAGGTGATGCAAAAATTTTAATTTTACTCATGACAAACTATATGGTCGGTTAATTTGTAACTGTACCTGTATGGTTAGCTAAGCCTGTGACTTCAGAAACAGTCCTAATGTGGTGTATTCCCAGCTACATGGGAGAGAGAAGCACTTGATACATCCGAGATGGAAAAACTAGTATTTACATAATAAGAACAGTCAGATGCTGCATTTACCAGCCTTGCATCTTTTATGGTAACCTTCTTGGGGATTCTTATATTTTATTCCCATTGTTTTAATGAAAACTAAAGAGCCTCCGTGATTACTGCTAGTCGTTGAGGAGATTTCTTATGCTCTTAACTTGATACCTGCCCTGTGCAGATTCAGTGAAGGTGCATGTCGTTATCTCTTTTTGGATGTATTGTAGAACATGCTGTGGATGTAGGGCAACCATTGAGATGTCCCTGTTTTACAGGCTTATCAGCCCTGTCAGAGAAGGAAGTTTTATTAGTCAGCTGTTACGAAATAATTCTTAAATCAAGCTAGATTTAGATGATACACAATGAAAATGATTTACAACACCTGAAAAATAAGATAGCTGTGAATCATAAGGGGATATTTAGTTTTTTATCTGTGATTAAGTTTAAATAGGTAATGTCTCTTTCTCACTTACCTGGCTGATTTGCTGTAGACTTTATTGCAAGGCATTTATTGGAAATTCCTCCCACCTGTGTATCTCCCAGGTTGCATCCTTTGGAAAGCTCTTCTTGGTCGAGTAGATTAATTTCAGTAACTAGTCTTCCACCTATAAATTTTATGTAAGAATCCAGACATGTATTTTTTTTCTTCCATATTATACTTTTTTTATATTTTGTATTCAATGAGTAGTTGTCTTAATTCTTTTTCCATCTATGTTAAGAATTGCTTTGTTTCCTTGGAGAGGTGAGCATCTCTTTACTGAGTTGTTATCTTCTGTATTGGACTAACAACTCAATTTCTTAACAAAGGTGAGAATTCTCCTAGTGCCTTGGTATGTTTTAGTATATGGTTTAAACTGACTGTATCAGTCTGTAGGTTAAGATACATACTTCAAACATATTCATCCCCTGGATGTTTGCAGTTCACTGCTGACTGTTGGTAGAGAGCAAATACAGTGGTAATACTTTTGGAGTGAGCGAGCCCTAAGCTTTTCACTGTAAATATATTGAACCTCTACAGCTCCTTTTCAATGGAATAATTCCTGATTACTATAATTTATAAATGTACGTGCTTGATCTTTTATGGTACAGTCAGGAGTTTAGTATGGTTTGTTATCATTAATAATAAAGGCATATGTGGTTAGAATTGTGTGTAGTATACAGTATTGTATCTCTGGGACCCTCCATCAACATGTAAAATCAAAACAGATCACATAAATCCTTTGCTGATCCTACCATGACTTTTTTCTCTCCATTAGGTTGGCACCATATCGAGGATGGTTTCCTGTTATCTCCAGCCTTTGCTGCTCCAATTTTGTTTATTTTTATACATTTAATAGTCTTAAAGCTCTCTGGGTCAAAGGTCAGCATTCAACCACTGGAAAAGACTTGATTCTCGGGGTTGTTGCAGGTAGTACTTAAAAGTCTCAATTTCACTAAAAATGTATTGTGTGTCTATTCTATCTAATGTTTTTCTTTATGGAGTCCAGTGGAGGTCACACTGAGTGCTTATGCCTGCCACTGTATGCAGCCCTGCTTCGTTGTACAGCTCTGATTGCTCTTCTGTGTCCTCCCCACCTCATAATGTGCATAAACTGTTCCTGTTGTGAATTCTGTCCCACAGCACAGTGATGTTGCAGTCTAGTATTTTATTTGTGCCTGGTGTGTTGTTTACCATGGTATCTGAGCATCAGAGGTGATAGGTTTTTTTTCAGAGGGAAAGATATGTGACAATTATGAAATATTTTTTTTATTAGGATAAATAAGAGCTTTTAATGTAAGGATTTGGGTGCCAGTTTTCAGACTTCTCTTGGGGTCGTCATCTGAAAGTGACAGTAAGTCCCTAGATATATGCAAGTACAGCGGTAACTTTATGATCTTTTTAATCTCTTCCTCTCATGTGGATGCTACAGTGGCTTCTTTGAAGGGATGATGACACTAGTGGCTTTTCTAGCAAATCCAATGTGAAAAGTTACCACCATGTGCCTGTGTTTGCCTGTACTATTCTGCAGGAATAATTGCTCATGCAACCACAATGAAGTAAGCTAACTTTAAAAAAACCTGCAAAAAAAGGCCTGTGATTATTTGGGGGTGGTGGTGGTTGTTTACTTTTTGCTGGTTTCTTGTACTTACAGTGTGTAGACACAATGAATGGTTGAATAGTTGGGGTAAAGTAAGGAAAGAAATTCTTATGCTGGCTTTACCATTGGGGGAAACTTTCTTATAATTACATTTTGGAACAACGGCTACAGGAGTTAGGGTAATAGCTTGTCAATTAAATGACTTCTTCAATGTCTGTAGTTCATATCCTTTTAATGGAATAATAGCTGGTGTAAATTGAAAAATTCCATTTGGGGTATTTACTAGTTCTCCCTGCTCATCTCTCATTCCTCCTACTGGTAGCAAATACAGATTGTAAAAAATATACCAAAAATTACCTTTCCAGTCTGGAAAATGAAGTCCTATGACATCTCTAATTGAGTGTGGGTGAAAAATTACAGGTGCTCTAATGTGTTGCTCCATAATGTAATCACATTGACTTTGGTTAGGAGAGGTTAATGTGGCTTACCTTTTCTGGTGCTTGACTTCGCTCAAAATGTTTTTTGAGAGGTGATTGTAGTCCTTATGATGCATACTGAAATAAGTTTATATCTTGCTTTTCTGAACCTTCTTAAAGGAAAAGAAAAAGAACAAACAAGCACAATGTAGATAGTAAAGTTTCACCTTTTTCAGATTTACTGTTTTTGATATTGAGATGGACACAGCATGTCACTATAACAGAATAATTCAGTCTGTCACTCAGACTCCTACCAAAGCAACCAGCGTAGAAGCAATTGCTAATTTCCATGATGCAGAAATATTAATAAGAACGATGATAAGCTTGTTTTTAAACAGTTTCTCCAAAGTAACTTCCTCTGTCGCTAATGAACAGGTATCTGTTTTGATCTCTCTTCAGAAAATAATCTTTCTAACCATATTACTCTGTGCTTCTTTCTGAAAGTAGGCAGGCAGCAAATCATCATGGAGTGAAGCAGGGTATGAAAGAGTATGCTGTGCTCCAGGGTGGTGTAGTAGGCAGCAAAGAAAACATTGAAGTCTTCTGATTCTGGCTGATTTTCTTTGTGCTGTGTTTTACATTAGGTGTAGTGAATGTCCTGTTGACCACTCCTCTTTGGGTAGTGAACACGCGTCTGAAGCTGCAGGGAGCAAAATTTAGAAATGAAGACATTGTACCAACCAATTATAAAGGCATAATAGGTAAGCACCGGTTGTTTTCTCAACCAAAGAGAAGTTCATTAAACAAATATATCAAGGACTCTGAAGTTCGAAGACTTCTATTCATGTAGTGGATTTCACCTGGGAAATTCTATGCTTCCTGATCACTTTGCAGTCATTGAGTTTTTTAAGGAAACTGGACTGGGCCATTTCTGGCGGTAATTGAGAGTTTGTAGTATGCACACCTGTAACTAAAATACTTCTTGCAAAGGCAAGTATCTTATCATACAAATCCTGGAGTAGTAGTGAGCCCACTGAGGTGGTAGCTGGGAGTATGAGTTTGGACAGACTATCAGGAAATTCAGCTTCACTAACCTTGATATCTCTTAATCACCCACAAGTTCAGGCTGGCTTCCTTTTAAAAATAAGTAAGTAAATAAATACTGTTGTTATTTTGAACAAGGTTTAGAAGACCTGGATGTTGATGCTGAGCTTGTACTAAAAAGAGCAGGCTGTCTGTGCAGAGGATAAGCTTTGTTGACATTAATGGTGGTGCGAATTGAAGGACCACTTTTGTCACCGTTTTTCTGTTAAATGACAGATTAGAATGGAAGATCATAGAATCATAGGGTTGGAAGGGACCTCTGGAGATCATCTAGTCCAACCCCCCTGCCAGAGCAGGGTCACTTAGAGCAGGTTGCACAGGAACACATCCAGGCGGGTTTTGAATGTCTCCAGAGATGGAGACTCCACCACCTCTCTGGGCAGCCTGTTCCAGTGCTCTGCCATCCTCAGGGTAAAGAAGTTCCTCCTCATGTTTAGGTGGAACTTCCTATGCTCGAGTTTGTGCCCGTTACCTCTTGTCCTGTCACTGGGCACCACTGAAAAGAGCCTGGCCCCATCCTCCTGGCACCCACCCTTTCAGTATTTTTAAGTGTTGATAAGGTCCCCCCTCAGTTGTCTTTTTTCCAGACTGAAGAGACCCAAATCCCTCAGCCTTTCTTCATAAGAGAGGTGTTCCAGTCCCCTAATCATCTTCGTGGCCCTTTGCTGCACCCTCTCCAGCAGTTCCCTTATAAAAAAAGTAACATAAAATACCATGGTGAATTTTAATACTTTGAATGTTGGACTTTTAAGTGTAACTTCTCATGCTCTACAGTCAGAATTTTGTACTCAAGAAAAATTTTTTTTTTTAACCTTCTTAGATGCTTTTCATCAGATAATACGAGATGAAGGAGTCTTAGCTTTATGGAATGGTACGTTCCCCTCTTTGCTGCTGGTCTTCAATCCTGCCATACAGTTCATGTTTTATGAAGGCTCTAAACGGAAGCTTTTGAAAAAGCAGCTGCAAGTGAGTATGTTTTGAGGCCAGGTGATGGACATTTTCTGTTATAAGACAGGTTCTTTGACATATGTTACTTGACCAAATTCAGAACTGGAGGTTTGGTTTTCATTCTTGTATCTTTGAGGGTTTTTTGAGTTAGTATATCTTATAAAAAAGATCCATGATCATGAAGTGAGATGTGAATTGCTCATGTCCCTAGGGAAGATATTCCTGTGAAGAATTCCTCTTCCTGTAAAAATAAAACTGCACCTCTTGTCCACAGTTGTTTAGATTTGTTCACAGGTCTTGATTTAAAGTAGAGATTTCAATTCTAATATATGTAAGTATGTGCATACAGACTGTTTTGAAGTCACCTTTTAACCTTTTCTCCAGTAAATCAAGTTATATTAAGCCTTTGAAGTATCACAGATTTGTTCTGGACCCTGTTAATAACACTTTTTTCCTGAAGCCCTCAATTTTTCTATATCCTTTTTCCAAGGATGAACACTAGAATTGAACACAGCATTGCAGTCATACCTCCCTGATTCTCTAGAGGTAGAACCACTTTCCTGTCCCTGCTTTATAGTCCCGTTCTCTTTCTTTATTCTTTTTTTCTCTATTTCAGATATAGCAGCTCACCTGAACTCATGTTCCTTTTATGTTCTAGCAAATTGAAAAGCATTTGTGTTACACTTTAGGATAATGTCATAACATATAACATGTTTAAGCTGCAGTGCTTGGCTGTTAATTAGTGACCTGAGAATGCATTTGGCTGTATTAAAATGCTAGATCGTATTAGTATGCTACAAAGCCATCTTGTTTTTCGTCAAGACATAGAGAAATTATTTTTACATGAGACTTTGCATCATAAACGAGGCTTGAATTTGTTACCAGCTTTAGTCAATACTGCAGCTGTAGCATTCTATTTGTGCCTGATGGATCTATCCAGTTACTTTATGGATAATATATTTTTTGAGTGATGAATTGAGCTTACCTCTGCATTGTTATTTGCCGGTTGTCTTAATGTTTTTCTTGTGTTTCTTTTAAATTACTTGGTTGTACCTTAAATTAGGGCATGTTTTGTCAATGGAGAGGTAAAATACTTCTCCCCTGCCCCCAGCAATGCTCTGCTGATCAGACACTTATTTTGGCTAACATTTTTATTTCTATTTGATTTTTTTCTTGATTGTCTTAAGTCTATCAGATTGACGTTTTAAATATGTGCATATTTCTGATTGCAATAAACATATTTTGCAAATTTGGAGTATGTTTTGATATGGGCACCTGTTTATTCTCAGTGATTAATTCACACTGTTAGACTGAGATGCCCTGTAATTAACTTAGGCTGTAACAATGTGTTTGGTGCATTTAAGGGCTTTGGAGGTGAGGATGGACTTTCAGCAGCTGTTCTAAACAAGTGCCATGTGACTTGGTTAGCTTTAATGTTGCAAAAGCTGAAATGCTTCCTGATTGATGGTATGTTTAAATGCTACTTCCCTTATCTTTTGTCTACTCTTGGTGCTTCAAATTGGTCTAGTTGTATGGCTTTATCTCCACTGTTTTTTAGTAACCTAGTTATAGTGAGCAAGTCAAAGCAAAAGCTTGTGAGCAGGTAGAAGCTACAAATAAACTTTATTGTGGGAAAGTAAGTTGGTTGACCTATAACTAACTCTTTAAAATGCGAAGACCCAAAGACTTCCTGAAATCTTTATGCCAAAGATACTTAGATTACCTGCTAGCAGGAATCCCCAAACAGGGTAACTGGCTGTTTTAGTACAATGTGGAAGTAATAATGTTCTTTATCTATTGAACAGCTCACATCTTTGGATGCTTTCGTCATTGGTGCAATAGCCAAAGCAGTTGCCACCACCCTCACTTATCCTCTGCAGACAGTACAGTCAATTCTGCGGGTAAGTAATAATTACATTTCAGGCTAACTGCCTCTGACTTGTTCTGTATAATGCAAGCCCTGTCCACATGGCTTTTTTTTCTTTGAACTAATGAGCCCATCATTTTGGGAGCTCCTTTGTACAATGCAGGTCATTGACAAGGATGCCTCTTTTTTTTTTGATCCCGTACTGACAGATTCTGGTAGAACGTGGTATCACTGGTGCACATTTCAACATAATGCATCGGTACATTGTCTCACAGAAGCTGATGCACCATACTGCTCTTAGGCACTGCAAAATTTACTTCTTTGAATATAAATAGAAAATGTGTCAAATGGGAAATTAAAATTAAATCCTCTAAGCCCAGTTTGTTTCCAGATGACCTAGGGTAATAAAAAAAAAAAAAGTTCTATTCATAGGTTTTATTTGAATGATGGCCTGACCTTGTAGCCAGAATGTGATTCATCAGGGGAAACTGAGCTTCCTCATAAACAGTATCTTTAGCCACTTGCCTGGCCTTGTGTGCTAATTACAGTGTTAATGGAAATACTTGCATTTATTCTCACTTGCAAATTGTGTCTATGCTGGATAAAGCTGCTGCCTTCAATATGTACCAATATTGTTGTAATAATGAAACAAGACAAAATTGACGTGGGGGGGACCTGCCCATACATAAGCAAGCATATTGTATTTTTAATTTCTGTGCTTTTTCATCTATCTTTGTAAGTTGCTTCTTGATTATTTTTTAACAGTTAATAAATGTTTCCACATGCAGTATAATGCTATTTTCCCAAGTAAGGAGAAGCCCTAACTTGTGTCTATGGTAAAGCCGTTATATGTGTTTTAAAACTTGTATAAATTTGGAGAATAAGTTGAGTTATTGAACATGAGCCTTCCACGCTAAGGGTATCACTTTTCAGACTTGTCTAATAAGGGTTTTTATTGTTAATTGTTTGTCTGGACAAAGTTATTTTCATGCAAATTTTGTAATTATTTTAATTTTTCTTCTCTCTAATAAGAGTGGGCTAAATGTATTTTCATTTTTGATAGCCTTTAAAAAGATAGTTTGGATGCTATATTTCAAACTAACAGGACTTGAATATATTTACGGTGTGGTTGCTGCTGCCCTGAAAAGATGCTAGGTAAAACTTTTGTCAGCCACATTGTAGAAACAATTCAGAATTGTTTCTAACGTTTGATGATGAGCCTGAACCTATTGCCTTCATTCGATGTTTTGTCCTGTTTTAACATCCTGCACACATCTCAGGAGTTAAACTAGAAACACACAGTTTTATTACTGAAGTGACAGATACAGAAAAACATAGAAGCAAATGGAGCTTTGTTTGCATAAATTGCAACATCAGTCTGTTTCTAATTTGTGATGCATTTTCTGCTGGTGTGAAGGAGAACTGGAAGGAAAGTTGGAGTGCTCTATTTTAGCTTTAGCATTGCACAGCAGCACAGTTTTTTACATCAATGTAACTGCTTCAACCCTCACTCCTTTGCGTGGTTGCTGTAGAAGTGGTTACGATCTTGTGACTATGACTTCATGTTTTGTCTGTCGTCTTTTGGCTTTTTGAACAAAATTCTTCTGTCTCTTGGTGACAGCGTCATCCTTTAAAAAAAGGGCAGGTCTGGTAAATTGTGCTGCCAGCTTGATGTACTAACCAGCTGCTGCTGCTTACTGCTCACCTCAGCTGAAGTCAGCTAGTTCACTGCTGGCTTGCCTGGGCAGCCAGGAGTTGCCTTTCTGCTAGAGCACAGCTAACCATCAGTGTCCTGGTGGTGGTAGGAGTCTTCTCACAGTGGCCCACTGTGAAATGGCGGCCTATATGCAACTTCTCCATCCTCTCTCTGTGGTGATGGGGAATACAAGGACCTTATCTCTGGTTCTGCAGTTATTAGGGGTGGCTTCTTTCCCTTTGTGTATGAAACAAGTGGTAGCCAGAAACCCTGAATGCTTCTGGTGAGAACAGCACAAACATGCATCTGTGACTTCAGGTACATCTGTGATACCTGTGCCATCCAGTTCAAACTTGCGCTACTTTGTAATCTGTCTTCTAATCTAAAGCTAGCACTGTTGTATTTGTTGAAGTTTGTGTTGCTCGTGCTAAATGATATTAAAAAAAAAAAGTTATGAATAAAGATTTAGTGCTTTCAGAAACAACATTCTGCATGAAGTATACTTTGTATAGTTGTGGGGTTTTTTTTGGAAACAATTCGAGCAGAGTCACACACAAGGTAATACAGGCTCAATAAGTTCATAAAAACTTACACATCATAATTAAGTTCTGTCATCAAATTAGAAGTACAGGACTCTTTTCAACCTTAAACCTTTAGAAACTTACTATTGTTTGAAAATTATTAGGGTTCTTTGTAATGAAGTCTCTACACCTTCACTTTCAACTTTTTGGCAAAGCGCTCTTCTTCCGTAAAATGAATAGTTGCCCTGTGTAATTGATAGTGGTAAGCAGCTTCCAGCCAGATAGACATTTGCTATATCTGTCTCATTTTCAGTCATTAAAAATACATGGCACTGGTGCTACTCGTTATGCAATGAAACTGTTCTTTAGCCTATGTGTTGGTAGACAGTGGAGAAATAGCAATACGGTTAATGTTCTTAGTGATCCTGGATGAAAAAGTTCTCTTTAAAACTCAAGCTTCTTTTCTCTGTTGTAGAGAATGGTAGTGCCTTTGGGAAATCTTCTGCAGTAATCAGTGACGTATTGATATCCTAGGGAGAAATGAACTTCTCCGCCCCCTTGATGAACCTTTGTTTGCAGTACAAAAATAGTCCAGTGGTGAAGAAGAGAGAAGGAAGCACCTCATCCTGCTTTAGTTTGGAAGTTTATGAGTAATCTTGGCAGTGACTGGCACTGTAACTTGGAACTAGTTAGGAGTTTTTCTGGGGTTTGTCTTAGTGTTTGACAATAATCCGTAACACTGATTTATCAGCAACTAAACAGTTTGATATTGATAAGAAGATCGTGGATTGTGAGCGCGTATTTGCCTAATAAAGGGAGATTTCCAATTCTGTTGCTCCTGTTTCCATCTGAAGATGTACAGCAAAAAGACCTGTGTCATCCTGGCATTTTCTTATAGCTGCTGAACTGTCTAAATCTGCTTGCCTACTCTACGAACTGTCAATGGTAATTTCTTACACAAGCAGTTGCTCAAATTCACCTTTCCTAGCACAGAAGCATAATACAGTCTTCAAAAGCTATTTGGCTGTGTTATAAATACAAGCGTGGCAACCTTTGTATAGTAATAATTCAGTTACAGCTTGCTGACAATACTGTTGACCTGTATCATGTAAGAGTATCAATAAATGCTAGAAAATGAGTTGTTGAAATTGCCAGTTTAACTCTGAGACTTAAAACTACAGCAGGAGCTATCATGCCTACTGAAAAACATTTTGAGGATAAGCAAACACAGTGAGTAAAAGAGAAGTATTACTTAGGCCGGGTAGGTGGATCAAACAATTTTAGATTCTTCCACAGCAGCTCATATGTAAGTGTTTTGCTCAGTGACCATTGCTGAGGAGATAAAGTTTGGGTTCAGCTATGCAATCTCAGCGTAGTAATGGTTTGCAGATGTATGAGGCTTTGAATCTTTGTTAAATGAAAGCTGAGCAGCCAGGAAGAACTTGCTTTGAATGTCATCCCCCTGCTAACACTCTGCAAGTTATGCTTTTTGAGATCTTGAAAACTGTTTCCTCCAGACCAACTGAGAGAGCGCAAATATGGCCATGTGTAATGCTTTCTTAGAACCCATCTTAAAACGAAAAGAAATTATTGTAACACGTAGCGTTTTAATGTTTACTGTGTAAAGCTTAATACTTTGAACTTTGGCCTCAATTCTTCACTGATGGCTAGTATAACCTGTAAAATGTTAAGAGAGGTTTAAGAAAGGCCCTCTAGATTTTAGACTTTTAGTGTTGGGTTCCCTGCCTACTAGCATGGGAAAAAGTACAACAAAATGTTCTTCCTCTTTTTCAGTTTGGACGCCACAGGTTGAACCCAGAGAACCGAACACTAGGCAGTCTTAGAAATGTTCTTTACCTTCTTCAACAGAGAGTGAGGTGAGCTTTCTGCGTTTTTTTCTAACATGATATAGAAGACTTGAGTATTACTGATACGTTGAAAATGTTGCTGAATTTGACTTTTGTTTCTTTTTGCCCCACCCTTAAACTTGCCATTTGAGTCAACCTGTTTTTTGTAATAGATTGCAGAATAAGTACACAAAACCAAATTCTCCTAAATATCTGTACAGTAAGTGGTATCAAGGGTATCTATGGATATCATTTCATTCACGTCTCATCTTGAAAAGAAGCCTATTTCTTGCACAAAAGACTTCTCTCTAATATATTATTAAATATAGCTGGCACTCAAGAGATCAAGAATGAATTTAAGATTCCTACACTTGTCATTAACTTGTGATATTAATTCTTCTTTGTAGAGTACTAATGTACTTATAGAAGGCTATTCACATTTGTTTTCTTGCTTGATTTTTTTTTTTTTCCCCTCCTTAGGCGTTTTGGAATAATGGGACTCTACAAAGGCCTTGAAGCAAAGCTCCTGCAGACAGTCCTTACTGCTGCTCTCATGTTTCTAGTGTATGAGAAACTGACTGCTGCAACCTTCACAGTCATGGGGTTAAAGCATTCGCGCAAACATTGAAAAAGGAACCTATGCCAAAGATTATGGGGTCTAGAAAACACATTCCACTTCTGAGACTAGGCTGGGTAACAAAGGGTCCTCACTTTCTCTATTTCTTTTTAGCCACCTCCATCTCCATTATTTGGAGAAATTTGGAATATACTCTATAGGACCTGTTGCTATGAATTCAGGGATACCCATTCCCTACTGTTCTGTGGACTTGCTGTGTTAAGAAACAGAGTGGAGACATTATTTAAGCACTTGACATGTAATTTTAACTACTACGTGATTTGGTTGACATTCTTGGCAAGAATGAGTATCTCTTACTATGCTTTCTTGTTTTCCCTCAGATCATCCTCAACTATTTTGTCTTTACCTTCTTTCAGCAGCTGGTGGGGCTGGTTTCATGTTATTTTCCTTGACCTGTGTTTATGTCACTTCATAATTCGTTCATTAAAATAATTCATAAAGAACAAGATTTTTGACGTAGTCTTCTTTTAACTTCAAGTATGTTTGTGGCACAGAATAATGGGATCTTGCCCCAAATATCTGGTGGTGAGATTTCTTAACTGCTAGGATGTATATTAGCAGTGAGGAGGCATGCTGCCTTCTTGAATCCACCTGTTTTGAATCTTGAAAAACTGGAATGCAGATACTGTCTAGAGAGGAGGAACATAACTTCTTGCTTTTCCAAGCTGAGTGAAAATGGACTTGCTACACAGAAATGTATGAAGTTCTGTAACATGGTTCCTTGTGAGAATATGTGAATTCACACCATGTTTTCAGGCAGACGGGGAACGATACCCTATGCTTCAGAAGTGGTATGCCCTCTCAGAAATGTGCTTTAATTATTTTCCCACTGATTTTCCCAGACGCTTTCCTGACCATAAAGGTCATAAGTCTTGTCCCAGTTGATTTAAGTATGTATGTTCTTTTTGCATAGTTTTGTTTAATAATCCTAGGCCATAAAATCCAAATAAATCCTGCTGTGTCCATCATTAAGGTTGCAGGATTGTTCCGAAAAACATTTTTATATTTTAAATATTGAGAAATTCCATGGTAGCTTAACACCAAGAATGTCTGGGAGAAGAATTAAGTGCTACAGGAAATATGTTACTGGATTGCTAAGTAGCACCTTTTTTTTGGTCTCAATTGAGTCAATTCTAAGTATGAAATTGGAATGCAATTCTGCAGCTAATGCTGTCTTTTGAACAGGAATAAAAACCTTTACACAACTGCTTCTTTTAAGAGTATTGTGAGTATCTGTATACAAGAAAAATGCTCTTCGTTCAGTGCTGGATGCTTTTCAGTCCAAATGGGATTTACATATGACAAGTAAGAATGAAAAGGCATAATGAGCTGTAATTATACTTTGATAGATCACATGAAATTTAACGAAAGACTGTAGGCCTCGCCACTGGAAAAGAAACAATCGCAACTCTGAGAATTTCAGTGAAGTCAAAGATAGATTCCTGCGTCCTCTGCAGTCAAGGAGGTACCAATGCAGTTACTGCGGCTAGAGGAGGGGGAAGAGCTATAATTTGGTGGTGGTTCCGATCAGAAAGCTCAGAGTCTGAGCTGACAAGAGTCTGCCCCCATAGCTAGCAGCGATGAAGACGTACAAGTGACAGCAAGGGCAAAAACTCTCTGTGAAGAGGTTCCCAGATGTCCATCTCCAGCATGTTAGCAGATCCTGGTGTGGCACTTGCACAGTGGGGCCTGGCTCACGGGGGTGCTATCGCAGCAGTAATGAGCAATACAGTTCACATCATTCCCTCGGCTGTACCAGTGGCGGAGAGCCTTCATTTTTACAGTAACTGGCTGAAAATATTATTTTGGAGCTGGAATGGTCTAGGTANTTGTTTGCTGTGATTTTTTTCAAAGCAGCTGAAGGAAGTGATACATGTGTATGCATCACCAGGATTTTTCCGTGGATTTTGGCTGCCCAAATTGCACCATGGTGTTTAGGAGGTCCCCCAACTGTGCTGTTATGCTAGGTTGTAACTAAGTCGGAAACGACTTAAAAGACACACGGTTACTGGTGACAGTGGGAACAGCACCTCAGAGGAGCAGATTCTAACAACAGGGAAATCCTCTTCACAATGTATTTGTAGCTTTACCTCTAATGTGAAATGCCAGCTGGACACATGTGTGCTGGGCTCGGGGGGCATCTATGCAGAAGGGGCCTGGCATCAAACCCTGCCAGCCTCGGCACGGTGGGATTGGCCCCGGTTTATCCATAGGAAAACACGTTTTTCTGACTTTACCCAGTGCTCAGCTCACACTGGGGGAAGCGTGATCGTTAGCGCTTGTTATCCAGCTGTCGTCACAGCACGCATTGGTCTTATTCTTAGTAACGGCTAATCTCTTCTGTACGCTTACATCCAGATATGGCGGGCACACTTAGGCTTTTTTTTTTCCAATAGGATTTATTTGGAATTAGACACAAATGCCGATCGGGCTTTGGCAGGCTTCGCTGTGGCTTCCTTACTGAAAACTGTCGCTTTACAATTCTTGGTTTGGCCTTTCTGATCTTAATCTGTGATGGACAGAAGATTTCAGCCTCTGCGGGTGGATTAGAGATGCGATAGGGCCCCGTTCTCTCAGCTGAGTGACGGCACATCGAGAGGCCCAGAGTTGCTGTTTTGAACAAAAAAAAAAATCTCCCCTGCCCCTGTTGTTCTTAGGAAGTTTGTTGTTCTTCTGATGTCCTTGAGGAGCTGTGGTGACTTGCTGATGGGAAGGTTTTATGAAGCGCTGCCTTTTGTGAATGCTGATGTGAGAAAACTAATTTGATGGATTTTTCTCATCATCTTTCCTTGTGCACGTGTCCATGCAGTCCTAAGCCTCAGAGTCACCCGTTGCATACAAAATAAATGCCTGCCTTTCTTCTGAATTTTTTCTCCTAGGCTTGCCTTGTGGCTGTGAATCACAAAATACTTTGATACCCCGTTTTTATGGTTTTGAGATGCCACAGATTACAGCGGGCAATGTATAAGGTTTTTATAATTTTTTTTCACAGGAGAAGACAGCCTTTTATTTCCCTGTTGCATTTTTACTCTTTCTACATAACATTTCAAAAGATACAAGTAGGAGGCTTCACATGCTGCTTTCAAAATTCTTATTTATCAAGAATAAAACAGAATGTTCCAAGAAAACTGAAATACTGTATTTAGTATTAGAGGATAAAGTGGGTAAATTTTCTCCTTTCCGTATAAGCAGGGAAGAGGACAAAGAAATGGAGAAAGAAGTAATAATTCTTATTTCCTCGCTGCTTTTCTCTGGAGCAAACATATATAAGCTTTATCTAATGCTGAAAGAGAAACATTTATGGAAGTCTCTTTGTATCGGAGTGGCATGCTGGCCTCACCTTTGAGAAGGTGTATGTTTGCCTGACCTTTTAAAAGTGAAAACTGACTCTGGAGACCTTGTAGCTCCCGTCTGCAGGACATGAACCACTCCTGCAGTGTACCACGAGCTTTCATTGCCGAGTCTAAAACTGTACTCATTTGTGAAGCTCAGCACCCTTAAGCTCAGCGACCCGATCACGCACCTCTTCTCCTTGAGGAGTCTGTTTTATTCTCGCTGAGTTAGAGGGCACTTGATCTGGGGAGCCGGAGGACGCTGCCCATATTATTTATATTTGGGGTATTTTCTAGGGGTTTTTTCTGTATTTTGGGTGGGTTTTGGTGCACGGCCGGACCCCGGCAGGTGGCAGCCGAGCTCCGCTTCCCTGCCCGGCTCCGCTCTTGCTGCCGGGGACCGGACAGGGCAGGAACCGAAGCGAAGGGACTTTTACGTGATCCCAAAGAAATCAAATTACAGTCTGAACGTTTTGAACCTTAGTCTGGGGGAAGGGCACACCAGGACCTGGAAATGAGGACAGGCTCAATGCCATTCTGCGTAGAAAAGCTGCATCCCCTTGCTGGGGGGGATGCTCGCTTTTGGACTATGCTGTCTGCATCACACACGGCTCATACAAATTGGTGGGGTTAAATTTTTTTCCTCGGTGTCATTACAGCATTATAGTGAATTAAAATCCTAGATGCACCTAAAGCCTTTGTTTTAACATGGGCAAAATTTTTGTTTCATGCCATGTCAGAACATTAATGAATTGAATGTGCTGCCTGTTGCATTGAATGCTGCTGGGGGAAAAATGCTCCAGTTGGGTAAATACATGTCGAATCAAGCCAGGGGCAGTTTGGTGGGAAGAAAAAGAAGTAGCCAAGCGGTGTGTTTCAGTGCAAGACGTTTCAGAGGTGAGAGGGAAATCCATGGGGTTACATGGAATGGAAAAAATAAGTTGCAAGAAGGAAGCATTTGTAAAGTGATGGTGGCATCAGGTTATGTCCAAATTCAGGACACTCCAGGGATGTGAAGGGATGATATTTTTATATTGCTGCCACAACCACCAAAACCTACTAAGTCATCTCAGTGTAATCTTTATTTCGCAGATTTGGCATGATTTTGCAAGGCAAAGTGAATTATTTGGGCTGGGAAAAGTAGGTGTTGTTGCTATGTGTGATTGTTTGCATTTTGGGCAGGTTTCTTACTAGCACTTGGCTTCAAGATATCACTGGATAATTTCACAGTGCCACCAACAGTCATGATTTCAGTTTCTGCTTTCTGGTGTGTACAGTTGAGTCCCTTCTGATGAACTGAGCCTGAGCCATCCTTCCTCTGACCATCTATGACTTCACCACAGCTCTTGTCCTGCCTAAATATACTCTTTTTCTCCTGAGAAGTTTGCTTTCTCGTTACATTGGAAAGTCAGAGGTGAATGACAGAAGTTGGCCTGATACCTGTGGAAACACGCTTTTTCAGTTGTGAAATCCTGTGCGGTTTGTAGGGTGGTTTTAGTCATGGACTTCCTTTGTTTGAGGCAACAAATGAAGACTTCAAAGCATTGTGTTAAGAAAACTGACTCTTTGCAACAATAACTGTCCCAGGGAGACACCTCTCCAGTTGCTTTCCAGAAGCTACAGGGATTTAGGTTAGTTGCTGCAGGGCAGTTATCTAGTATTGTCTACACTGGAAAAAGCGGGGACGAAGTCAAAATCATCTGTCAACTGGATGGCACAATGAACTCCTTTATTCTGTCCTGGCAGATCTTAATGCTCTGTCATTTTCTGTTGGTGGAAAGAGGTGTGCAGTTCTCGTAGGCAAAGGAAGGGAAAAATGTAGCCTCACCCTGCCAAGGCACATCAGCTAAGGAAGGACATGCTTGTCAAAAGGTTTCTTGCAACACTGCTCTACAAACATAATTAACGTTAAGATCGCATTAATGAATCTTGACTGTCCCTTCCTAGCTGCTTCAGTGGCTAATGTGATGTATGATATGATGCCTGAGCATGAAGCTTGGCTTTCCAATGCCACACAGAAGGACATCCGACTGCCCTTGGCAGAGGCTGGCAGCAGCAACGCCACGGCAAATCTTCCCCAGACCCTGCTCAGCCAGCTGCCTTCAAGCGCAGAGGCACTGGCTGTATCTAAAGGGCCAGCTGTGGCCCACCAGAGCAACTTCTCCTGCCCGGGACTTCCTCCTGCCCCCTCTCCTTCCCAGGCATCTCTCAGGCACAGGCTGGAGGAATTGCTCTTTACTGTTTCCTCACCACAGCCCTCTTTGCCGAGGAACTCTCGGGCCCCTTGGCCACTATATAACCAGAAGTGAAGCTGTGGCCTGCCGTGTGAGGATGACGGGTCCCGTTAAACAACCAACGTCTGCCTGCAAGCTGGGCCATGTGGTTTGCGGTGCAGGCATTGCCCAACATCCAACTGGCTCTACTGTATGATACAAAACAGAGCACAGGGCACACAGCGCAGTTTGGTCCACCTGAAGAGACCCTGAGTAGCTCCTTCAAGAAGGTCTGGGGGCTACCGAGCTCAACAGCGTGGGCTCTGCAATCCTCCAGCCATCTTAGTTCGCTTCAGATCATGTGGTAAACCTTTCCCAGGTGTTTCATGCTGTGTAGAAAAGGGAACGTGTGCTTGATTTTAGAGCAAAATGTGGTCCTTTTGTCTGTCTCATGATTGGTAAAACGGGTGTGACATCTGACCATGCTTCCCAAGAGGAGAGGCCTTAATAAAAATAATTTCCTTGTTCATTGCTTTGGGGTCAACGGAAACGCCATGTGAATGTGACCTCCTTTTAAGCTTGAAAAGTGAGCTGTTTCAATGCTGATTTTTGGAGTGATCACTGCTGACACAATACCATCAGCTCACAGCGAGGTGGCCGAATCTAGTTCAGGGCAGGCTACAGCAAATGAAGTCCATCTCTGACAGCTCTGTCTACCCTGGTGGTACCACTGATAAAATGAAGCAGTGATTACAGCTTGATGCGCACTTACAATGCATTACTCCAGTCTAGACGCAGCTGCAAAAAGTTCCCTTGTCCACCAAGCACGTAGTGAGAGATGTGAACCCAATGCATCTCCTGTATTTTCTAACTGCAGGTGGAGGGAGATGCTTAGAAAAGCCGGGCGTTACCGCTGGGACAGGCTTTGGATAACCCAGGATGGCAGCTTAACATCTTTCTTCTCTTGGTCATGATGCAACTTGTGGCTGGGGGAGTGCTCTGAGCCCACTCAGCCAGTGGAGGACCTTGAGGAGACCTCCCAGACCTCAATAACTCTGCCCAGAAATGCTGTGAGCCCAGGAATTCCCCCTGTGATGGCTGCTTTGATGAGCCAGGCTGAGTTGTTTGATGCAATCTTCTGTTTCTGGACAGAAATCTACACTGTACCAGCACTGTTACAACTGGTAATGATTTATTTCTGCCCTGTCTTGCAAGGACTCTGGTAAGAGAAGCCAAAAATTGCAGGGACTACTAAGGCTTTCTTCCTCCTGGTCTCCTACTGATTGTTCCTTGTGTGATGCTGCATCTTATGGTGAGTTTGTATTTTCTGTACGTCGTTGCAGTGATCACTACTATGGAATATAGGTTAAAAATACAAAAAACGCAAGTATTGTTTGAACTCACTTATGATTTTTGTCAGCAAAGGAATCCCTGGAAAGGCGAGTTTGTCGTGCTGGTTATGCAGAAGACACCAGAGATCTTACCAGCTCTTCTACTGAGAAAAGATCTGGCACGAATGAGGACAGTCTTTATCAAGCCATTATTTTATAGTTCTGCTCTCTAGTGTTGATCATTTAAAAAGATGCAAACAGAATAGGAAGAAAGGGACTCCTTTCCTCCTTCTGCCTTCACTGTACAAACTCCTGTTTGTCATGGTAATAGGTGGAAACCTTAAGCTTTAAATGCTCTCCAGTGGAAAGCAAATGTGGAGCTCCTGGTTTAGTTTCCCATGTGTGTCTTTGCTAGGACTGGCACTAGGCAGAAAAGGAGACAAGACACACATAGTGGAAAAATAGTTTCCTTCTCAATGGCTAGAGTTATTTGTGCAAAATAGGGGCATAATCTTTCTCTCTGCTTTTCAGTCGTAGGATGCGAGGTGGGGGTGAGGGGAAGTCAACTGGCTGAACTAATTCTCCTCAGGAGAGAATTAGCAATTTTATGGCGAATGAGTAATCTTTCCCCTCATCCTTTTTCATAGTGGACACAGCAAAAAAAAAAAAA
>VXBH01000690.1:138116-161813 GCA_013400035.1 Rynchops niger
TTAGGCATTTTTCTTGTGGTCGTCCTTATCTGGACTATCACAGCACTCAAGGGAGTCGCAGCGCTGCAGATGGATCTTGCACAAGCCAAACGGGATGCGTCAAAGGGTGACTTTGGCCAGGAGTGCTCAGCAGCGGAGTGTCCCCTGCTGCTTTGCCCGAGGCAAGAGCCCAGGGGCCAGGGTAGGAAACAAAAGACCCCCGTCGTGTACAGCCAGCAAACAAGTCCAGGCTGGCTTCTGAGCACTCACAGGAGCAGCTCATGAATTTTTCATCTGCCCCCTCCCTGCACTCTCTGCTTCACGTCTGACTTACTGGATCCATTTTCCCTTCCTCCCAGGCTTGCTCTTAAGCCGGGGCAGGCGACTCGGGGTGTCTGTCATAGAGTGGGGTGGTTGGCTTGCAGATGGGTGTTGAGCAGCTCCCTGTCCTGAAGGGTGGGAAGCCATCGCCTCTCCTGCCTCCTTCCACCGCCGTCAGGCAAACCTTTCCCTGAAGGTGGGCTACAGCCAGAAATGTCTGAAAACTTCGACTTCTAAAACTTCACATGTGCACCAGAAAACAAAAGGAAAATAAATCTGTGGCCCCTTCTGGAACACGCAAAAGAGCTTGGGACTCTCGTCGGGAGTGAGAACTGGTCTTGTGCAATTTGGGCTGTTTGGTGAAAAATACCAAATGGCTCCAACTTTTGATACTGGTTGAGAAAAGTTGTGGGATTGGGGTTGGTTTTTCAAAGCAAGTCCCCCTTGTTCTGGCTCAATTCGCAGGCAGGTCTCTGGGTTGAAATCGGGCAGCAGCCACCCATCTCGTGTTGAACAGTACGTGTAGATCACAGATACAAAATTCAAGCTGGGTAGTTTAATTTTTTTTTTTCAAATACAAGGTTACTCTTATAATTTCCCTGGCCAGATACATATGATTTCCACCCCACTTTGCAACCTAGACCGCTTCTCCAAACATTTACAAGATTAATTCTTGTGTAGATTGGTTGTTCATCAAAGCGGATCGAGGCCTGAGGCAGGTGCTGGCACTCCGTCCCGGCAGTGCAGGGTGGATGGAGCTGGCACAGCCGGTGTGGGAGACGCCATCAGTACATCCCCACAAGCCAAAGCATGTCTGAATGTAGCAGTCCCCGGTGTTCCCAGCTGGGATGGGCGAGGAATCCAGTTCTCCCTTACACGAAGGTCCCTGCCCCTTGCACTGGTTTAGTAAAGCACTTCAGGGCCTCTCAGGGACGAGTGGAAGAAATTTATGATGAAGAAATCCTTTACTGTGAGGGGGGTGAGGCACTGGAACAGGTTGCCCAGAGAAGCCATGAATGCCCCATCCCTGGAAGTGTTCAAGGCCAGGCTGGATGGGGCTTTGAGCAGCCTGGTCTCTTGGGAGGTGTCCCTGCCCATGGCGGGGGGTTGGAACTAGATCATCTTTAAGGTGCCTTCTAACCTGCACCTTTCTATGAGTGTCATCCCCTTTGAGATTCCCCAGTGATAGCAGAGGAAAGGAATCCTGGTAGTTTTGCTTTGTGCGGGAAGGTATTTGTGAGAAACTGATCGAAATAATTTCCCAGCTGCATAATTGTAGAAATGGGCAAGCCTAGGTGTGCCATTCGGGTAAAACCACGTTATTCTGTAATTCCTGTCAGCTTTCGCAGGTAGATGTATCCATGAGGGGCTGATGGCCTTGTGGCATGGTGAGACAGGCACTCCGTCGTTGCCAGAAAGAGGTGATACCTCTGCCTTTTCTAGGCCCTTTCTTTTCACAACCCATACTTTATTTAACCAAGTGTAACAAAAAAAAACCCCAAACCAAAACACAGACAGCCCCAAAATGAAAAAATAACCACAAATCTTCACCCTGGAAACATGCAAATACAGGTGGAAAAATAAAATAAGTGAAAGGCAACCCAAGCAGCCTTTCTAGAGACTGCAGTGCGAGTGGGCAGGTGGCTCACGAAGGTGAAAACCTGCTGCCATCTCTGTTCCCTGCTCGTAGCCCCGCTCCCTGCCACTGCCCTCGCCTGCTGGCTCCTGCCTCTTAACCCGGAGGCCCTGCGGAGGCTGGCATTGGCATCATCATCATCATCGTCACTCCCTCCCTTTGCACAATGCGTGACTTTCACATACCCGGACGCCCACCTGAGGGTATTGCAAAGTATCTGCTGGTAAAATGCAACTGGCAGAACAATAAACCCTTTGACAAAAGCCGTCTCTGCTTTTCCTTCCCCTGCACCTGGTCCATTAGCATCCCTTCCTCCTCCTGCCCCTTAGCTTTGTGCTCCACCCCAAAAAGCAGTATATTTGAGTCATTTGGGACCAGCAGGGGCTCCGAGGTTTCTGCCAAAGGCCGTTTCTCGTGAAGCCTGTTAAGGCAGCCGTCCCTCCGCCCTTGGAGGGACCCCCAGCGTTGCTGGCTCCGCTGTGCTTGAGAACTGCAGCAGTGTGGCGTGGCAAATGCTAAAGAAAACGGCCCCGAGGCCACGTAACACATCACAGGCCAAAACCAGCCCAATTTGTCTGATCCTCTGCACATCTGGGAACACAATGCCCCGGTGCGCTCACGCCAAGGCAAACCAGGCTGAAACAGAAAACCGGCTGCATATGGGTATGGGGGCACCGTCTGCCCAGGGTTCCCCCCGCCGCCTTCCACGACACCCCGACCATGCAGTGCAGGGAGGCCAGGACCCAGTGCCGGGCCACGGTGTGTTCCCCACACTGTGCCTACGCAACTCCGGTGATGTTTGTGGAGCAGCAGGTGCGGGTGGACCCTGGGAGCCGTCAGGAAGCTGTGATGAGCAAGGATCCTGCGTGAGCGTCCTTCCCTTCCTGCCCTTGCTCCTGGCGGACTTTCCACCCACGTTCCGCCTGCTCAGTCACCACCAATTCCCTGTTCCTCTGTGCTCGACAGCCTCCTGCCCCCTGCCCATGGCGTTTCTCGTGGGGTGGCTGCTGCCTCCGTGCCCTTGGATAAGTTTGATGGTCCTTCCGGAGGTGACAGCCGACCCAAGGGGCACTGGTTATTTTCAAATTTGGAATCTGACACTGTGGACGTGCACGTCCACCAGCAGCCTCGGCAAGCGCAGATGGGTTACTGGTGTAAATGGAAGGGCTCCTTCTTCCAGGCTCTGAAGTTAAGGGACAGGTGGCCCCCGTCGCTTTTAGCTCTTCTTAATAATAAAAGCCCTTCTTCACCCGTCCTAAGCATCATTCAATGCTCCTGGCATTTCACATTGTTATGGTTTGAGAAAACCCATAACAGTTTATTGTCATTTAGACAATTATTCTACCACCCAATGACCTCTCCCCACCTGGAAAGGGGAATCGGGGAAAACAAGGAAACATGAGGGGTGAAATATAAATAGATTTAATAGGATAAGACTAAATAATTAACAATAATACGAAAGAACCAGTATTAATCCCGATACTAATATAGGATATACAAGAATTGTACTCAGACAATTATATCGGTAGGGAGCTGTGCACTCCCAGCAGTGGACAGTAAATGTCGGACACTGGCAACGCAACGGCTTTGGGAGGAAGGGAAGGGCTCAGGGGTCCGTCACCCGGGCAAGGAGTTTCTCTGGACTGCCGCCATCAAGGGAGAGCGAAAGTCCTCAGCAAACTTTCTAATTTATATTGAATGTGACATTCATGGTATGAAATAATCCTGTTGGCCAGCCTGGGTCAAATGCCCAGGCCTCACTCCTCCTCATCCCTGCACCTGGCAAGGCTTGAAAACACAGAGACCTTGAATCCCACATAGCCTAGCTGGCTATAAAGTAAATATTGTCACAAATTCAGATACTAGGGTCTTCCAAAAGTGGAGTTTTCCCCAGCCTTAGAAGATAAATTAGTCCTGTGTTGCTCAACCCAGGACGCACGCCCATACAGCTTTGCTTTCTCCTGCCTCCATCCCATCCACCCTCTCACTAATTCTGCTTTGTGCCAAAATATTTGTCTCTTGACAGCTCCATCCTCTCAGGGCGCCAGCAGCCCTGCAACCAGCGGGAGGGATGCGCTTAGAGAAAAGGCCGCCTCCGTTTTAGCAGGCGGCGGACACCCTGCATACACAAGAGTGGCCAGTGAGGGAGGCGCTGTGCCAAGAGCTAGCGATGGCAAAGAAGGAAACTAAGTCACGTTTTCGTACAACATAGAGCTTTTCATCGTGAGTACACGTGTGAGGGTGGGTGGACGAGAGCCTACAAAGCCCTTCAGAGGAGGTGTTGTGGGGACCGGTGGCATGGATTGCTGCTCTCTTGCTTTTTCCATTCAGCCCTCCCCTCTTTCCCTGCTCCCTCTCTCATTTTCTCTCCCTCTGTTAATTTTGTGGCGATTCAGCTCTTCCTGACAGGAGTTCAGTCTGCAGTTTTAGCAGGACCTGCTACTGCTGGCAGGGAAACACACTCGTCTTTCTTCCTGCTGGTTTTCCCCTTGTCCTTCTCAGATGAACTTGCCCAATGATACCCACTTATCAGCAACAGAAAACCCATCTTTTTGGTGACAGCTCACAGCTCCTGTCATCTCCCGGCCCCACGATGGCTGCTGGGACTTATTGGTGCTTCAGCAAAGGCAAATTAAATCAGCGAGAGATGTTCAGGAGAAGCCTTCAGCAGTGCTGGGGGATTTGGGAATGGGGAGCTGCAAGCGGGCTCTGGCCACGCTCCCAGCCCCATGCTGAAGACGATGTGGAGGTTGGGACCAAGTTGTGGCTCGGGGTATGGGTTTTGCTGTGGCTGAAGACACGCTTGTCCTTGCCTTTTGCCTTGCAGCACCAGCCATGCCTGCCCTTGTGTTGGGATCCATTCCCTCTTTGGGAGACCCTACGGGGAGTACTGTTGCCTTGTTTTCTCCACGGGTAGTTGAGAGTTTCCCAAGAACCCTGTGTCTTTCTCTCCTTCTGGTGGTCTTGCAGCAGGTGCATCCTGGGGGCACCATGATGGGTGCTGAAGCCATGTCCCACAAGCTCCCTCCCTTCTCCCTCCTGTCCGCAGCTTTCGAGAGAGCGATGCACATGGCCCTGTTTGGCATTTCCCAGACACCGGGAGGGGGCTGGGAATGTGTGGGGACATCTCCCTGAGCAGGATGAGGTGTCACACCTCCTACAGGAAAGCTCGGGCGCTGCTGGCGCATCCACTGTGGATGTGCAAAACGCTGAGGTGTGGGGACAAAATCCCGCCTGCCGAAATGCAGGACTGGGGTGGACGAGGCGCTCCAGGAGCCGAGCTGCTGCTCCTCAGCATCCCTGCCTGCCCCCTTGGCCGGGCCCCGGCTCCTCTGGCAGCAGCTACGGGCCAGGTTGCTGGAGGGGAACTGCTGGCCACAAGCAGTTTCACTTCTCTTCTGCTGTACCAGGGCAGTGGCCACGGGATGGCAAAAGCTCCTCGGAAGCAGCTAGACAATAGCAGAGCAAGTTTGTCAGGCTTTTTTATTTCATATATTGGTAATTTTAGCCTTGACATCACTGATGAAGTTCAATACTTGAGTTTAAATCATCTTTTTAACAATAAAAGTGAAGCTTATTTCCCACTGAACTTCCTTTTTGTTCTTTGCTTAAATACTCTTGCTTAAAATGCCCTTTGGCTGTTATTAATTACATCCACAGTTTTATAAACAACTTAATCTGTGGAAATTAGAGTTCACAGGGAGGGACAAGATCTAGTACGTCTGAGAGTAATATTCCTGTCCCTTTTAAGCATAATTAATTTGCGCTCATTCTTACAGCAGTACGAAAACAAAATGCAAGATGTACAGCAGAGGATAAAAACACCCATCAGTGCAGCCAAGTAAATCAACTGCTGCCGGCTTTGCCCTCCCCCTGCCTCCTGGGAACGGCTGGGTCGGAAGGCTCGCAAACATAGGTGTGGGCAGGAGGGCACAACAATAGTCCTCTGTATTTTATAGGGGCAGAAGGACGCAGTAATTTTTCCTCGGTATTTTAAAAGCACACCGTCACCAGCCATTAGAAAGGGGCTAAATTGCTATTCCTGCTCTCAAGCCACTCTGCTTGGTGTATTTGCTTTCAAAGCTTCACATCCTATGCGTGAGCCATCAAACGATCTGACTAGTCCCCAAAACAGGGACAAACTCATTATTTTATTAAGCAAATCTATTTAAAACTGAAGGCAAAGGCGGTGGTTCACCTGTCTGAAAACACTGCTTTTCCAAAACAAGCATTTAAGGTCTCCCCTAGTGCATGAGGCCGCTGCAAGGGTGTTACTATTTAAAGTCACTTTCACAACAGAAATTGCAATTTTTGCTTCTTCAAAGGAAGGGAATCAGTACTCCAGCTTTTCCGGGATACCGAAGTTAGCATGTTATCCTGCAGAGCTGCTGGCACCATAGCAGGGGAGTCCCCATCTATATATTCTCTGGGCTACGAAGGTGTCACAGCCAACGCGTTTCCGATGTTTATTTTTGAGCAAAGCTGCCCGCTGGGGTTTTCAGCTCTCAGTGGCTGGCAGAGGTCAATGAGGTAGTGGCTCCAGCAAGCACGTAGCCGGCACGGATGCAGTTGAAAGGGCCCATGTGGTTTCTCAGTGGCTTTTTTTCATCTGTGTCAGATGAAGGGAAACTCCCGGCGGATGCAAGCGCCCACCCCCACAGCTTTCGGGACAATCACCTGTTTCAGCAAGTTTGCTGCCTTTTTTTGCTCCCTGATCGTATCTCAGACTGAGCTGAACAGGATGTCGGCTTCGTGGCGTGTGAGAGGGGAAGGTCTCACCATGAAGGCTTTTCCCTTGCAATCTCTCAATGCCACCTGGGGGCAACCTGTGTGGGCGAGTTTGGGGTGCTGGTGGTACCCAGCACTCACAGCACCCGTCCCCGCAGCACGCTGCTGGCTGCAGTGCTCTGACGGGGCTGCTGTCACCAGGTACCGCTGGGGACACCGGTAGCTGATGCTCTCCAAAGCCACCCATGTTTGGGTGCAGATGCACTCGTCCTCCAGCTCTCTCCTCTTTCCATAAGGATTTGGCCAGCACAGGCCAGCCGCCTTCCCCGCCAAGCCCGATCCCCATTTATCACGCTGTGCAGGACTGCCGAGGGCAGCTGGTTGACATGACAACTGCAATTTCCCAGCAGTGGAAATAGTGTTTCCCGTTGCCCATCTTTCATTCCTGTAATCCCGAGTGGAGGCTTTTGCTCTGTTTTTGTTTTATTTTCCTCTTGAGGAAGAAATAAACACATTTCTTAATTTCCTGCTTGGAGCAAAGTGGCTCAGCCCAGAACCAAAACCTCCTCCGGGTGCCCACGCGGGGTGAAGGTCGGGGGAGCAGGCAGCGCTGGGTGGCTGCAGAGCGTCGTCTCAGTTCCCTCTGCTCCTAAATTCACCTTCCTACATGCCTTGGACAGGATTTTGCACAGTCAGTGGCCATCCCTGCTCTTACACTCCCCACCTTTTGGCAATTTTTCCTTGATTTCTTAAACCTGGAACACTCCGCGTAGCTGCAGCCGCTGCCAGCAGCCAGCCAGCCCTGGGAACACCAACACCACTTCCAGCCAGCCCTCTGGAGTCCTTTTCTCCCTCCAATCCCTTGTGCGTCTCAAGTTTTCCATTAAAGCCTCCTCATCTCCCTGACAGACCATGAGCGTTGCCTGGTCCCCAGCACAGTGCAGGGTTGGATCTGGGGAAAGTGCCGGCTGCTGTGGCCAGAGCCTTGGCCAGCGGGGATGGTTGCTGGCTTTGCAGGCAACCAAGTTTCAGTCTGCCCCTTTTGGAGGGGCCTTAGTCCCACTGGCTCTTAGACACCCTGGCCATATGCATCACACTGCACAAGTGCTGCTGTGGGTGATGCTGTGAGGGAGCTGCACCATCCACGGGACGTCTCCTCGCTGGCAGTTTTTTGGCTGTACGAGGGGACACAAATGACTGGAGGAGGCAGGGCATGGTGGCCAAACTGTTGCAATTGCATTTATTTCCCCACCTTGGGGAAACTTCAGGCTGAGATGGAATGGCTTCAGCCTGCAGAGGGATGCAGGCAAAGGGTTGAAGATTTACCTTTTATAACACTAACTTGCAGTGTTTCAGGAAAAAAGGGCAAAAAAAGCTGTCAGGTCCCCGACCCCTGGGCTGCAGGTAGCAATGGTTGTCCCGCAGCACATGAGAAATCCCCCAAACATGCCAGGGAACTTCTGGGGGTAACTTGGGGGTCAGCGTTACCCCACTTTCCCTGGTTGTTCATTCCCCGCTTCAAGCTGTCCCAGGCCTTCAAGTGGTCAAACACCTCACGACACCGTGCCTCCCAGATTTCACCTGGTTTATTTCGCATAGAATCATAGAATCATAGAATTGCTGAGGTTGGGAGGGACCTTTAAGATCATCAAGTCCAACCATTAACCTACCCTGACAAAAGCCACTTCTAAACCACATCCCTAAGTACCCCATCTCCCCTTTTTTTAAACACCTCCAGGGATGGTGAATCCACCACCTCCCTGGGCAGCCTATTCCAATGTTTAATAACCCTTTTAGTGAAAAAATGTTTCCTAATATCCAATCTAAACCTCCCCTGACATAACTTGAACCCATTTCCTCTCGTCCTATCACCTGTCACCAAGGAGAAGAGGTCAGCCCCCATCTCTCTACAACCTCCTTTCAGGTAGCTGTAGAGGGTGATAAGGTCTCCCCTCAGCCCCCTCTTCTCCAGGCTGAACAACCCCAGTTCCCTCAGTCGTTCCTCATAAGGTTTGTCCTCCAGACCCCTCACCAGCTTTGTAGCCCTCCTCTGGACACGCTCCAACACCTCAATGTCCTTCTTGTAGTGAGGGGACCAAAACTGAACACAGTGCTCGAGGTGGGGCCTCACCAGTGCCGAGTACAGGGGGATGATCACTTCCCTAGTCCGGCTCACCACGCTATTCCTGATACAGGCTAGGATCCCACATTTCAAGCTCAAGGACTTGTGTCACCCAGCCAGCAGCTGGGCAGGAGCGATGGAAAGGTGGGCGCAAGTGGGGCCACTCTCATCCTGGCATAATCCTCACTGAAGCCTTAATGAGCCAGTGCAGGCAGCAGATCGGACAAAAAAAGCTTTTCCGTTTGTTCTTCTAAAGCCCTACTTAATTTTATTTTATGTTTTTCTAAATTCTACCTAGTCAGACTGGTTCTCCATGGACCAGACAGCAATGTTGCCATGGGTGGCACATGGGTGGCCAGCGGTGTCTCTCAGTGGCACAGCTCTCCTGCCAAGAGGGAGAGGCCGGGGGACCATAACGCCGGGTGGAGAGCCAGTTTATGAAGGAAACGCTAATATTTTCATCACCAGCCAAACTTCCCATCTGCAGACCAGTGGACGGCAGCACCGCCAAGCCTTCGCAGCTTCGTTTTCCCCTGCCCCCATCCAACAGAAACCGGCCAGCAAATGCAGTTCCTCGAGTGGTGCTAACGTTAACAAAACATGCAGGTCCTCAAATGCCAGGTCGCGGGACACGGGACAGGGTAGGACAGACAACAGCCTGGAGGTGCTTTCCTTAGTGAGCTTAGGCCTGAAGCAGTGCTTCTCCCCTTCCCAAATGACGAGTGACTGGGACCAGCTCTTCCCGGGCGTTGGTTGATGGCCTAGAGAAGTCAGATTAGGGCCTCTTGGGGAGGCTCCGGCTCAAACAAGGCATGTAGGCAAGGGCCGGCTGAGTCACAGCTATGGGAGAGGCTGCAGCCAGCAGATAAAAGGTCTGCATCACCAGGAGCTGTCAGAATGAGTGTTAAATTAAGTGTGAGGGAGACGTGTGTGCTTACGGCTCAATTTACTGTTCCTTTTCACCATGAAAGCTCACAGTCATGCTTTCACTATGCCCCCTGCTTTTTAACTGAGCTCTGACTATCACCGGCTATGTAGCGGCAACATCTGCCTGGGGTTCGGCCCACGTCCATGCGTGGGCAGCTCTTTCGGGGCTCTGGTGAACTTCAAAAGGACAACCACATGCAACCACCTATTTGACCAACTGAGTAAGCAGGGCTCGGGCCACAGGAGGCTTTGAAGCAGGGGTAGCCATCAGCTATGGCAGCAGTGGGAAGCCCAAAAGCCATGTAAAAGGAAGCTGAACTGCACGTAGAACTGGGGGCCATGGCTGTGATTTGAGGGAGAGGTTTCATTAGGGAGTAACACTGTGCGTGCTATCCACTTCTGGGAGTTTTAGTATTTGCAAAGCGAATTTACCAGTGAAATCCTGTGCAATCACTTTTTCCCTACTGCTCTTGGAAACTTTACCTTTCACTGCTTCTTTCTGCCCGTTGCTCATCAGTCCCCTCAGTGACACACAGAGCGCCGGCTGGTCTCAATCCCATTTTGCCTCCCTCATGTTTCCCCTGAATGTTGCTGCAGCTGGTGGCTCACGCAGCTGCTCCTTCTTTATCACCAGAAGCTTTCTAAGGCCTGCATTTCTGGCACAGAGGAAAAACTTGAAGGTGAGGAAGGGCACGTCCCCAACCACTTCCATTTATCATTGAGTAGTGAAGGTTATCTCTGAAGAGAAGAACAGATCTGGTCAGCGGAACACAGCGGGGGAACCATGCAGCCAGGTTTCCTTTGGCACATGTGATTTTCTCACCTCAAACGGTCATCCGGACAGTCTGTGGGCAATTGTCTGGGGTTTCCACCCCTGACCAGGCTTCAGGACATCTATAAATGCCAGTATGGACACACAGTGCCTGGTGCCCACCTGCTCTGCTGGGGAAAGACAGGCAGGAGCAGGGGAGCCTCATGCTCGCACGTCCATGCAGGTCTGGTCACACTCATAGGTGGCCATCTGAACCCAGGGGACTGCATTTTCCTAAAGGGCTTTTTGTGGCAACAGCCATTTAAAGAGCTCTAGCCCCCTCCTCCCCCTACCATATTGTTTTTTTAGCCTGGATCAGTTCCCTGGTGGGGTTCAGCACTTGGCTCTATAACCCATCACGCTGCTGCTGCAGAGGTGGCGATGTGCTGAGATGCATCTGAAGGAAGGAACGGTTGGAGATGTAAGGGGGAAGCAATGACTCCATGAGCATAGGCATTGCTAGTGAGGACCTTGAAACAGGAGATGATGGTCCCAGACTTCTTTCCAGAGATCTAGAGCACAGGATATAGAAATAAAGCCACAGAGCTGGATCTTTTTCCCCTGAGGACCCCCGTTGCCAAGCCCTTCCCCATCACCCTCTCGGGTGGATTTGCTGCTGGGGACATTCCCCTGCAGAATGAGGTGCTGGAGCTCATGCCACTGGGTCACAAAGCCCCGCTCACAGCAAATCCAAAACACAAATAAGCATGGACCAATACAGCCTGACCTCACCGACATCTGTGTTTTCCCTCTTGATATCACTAATGAAACAGCTCTTGAGCTGGCAAATGTAAGAACACTTCGCCTATTTTGGACAGTGCTTGATTTCCTCAGGATGCGGGTCTCCGAACTGCAAGAAAAGACAGGCAGCCATGTTTGTTCCTGCTGATTCTGACCTAGGCTTTGTCCAGCTACTTCCACAGTCACATTTTCACTGGCAAGCACAAATCCCAACATTGATTCATTGGTGTTACAGACACATCACTAGCAGCAATAAGAGAGGTGGGTGCTCAGAGAGGACGTAGGTGTTCTTCCTCCACACCACAAGCCATCCGGCTGGATATCCTCTGTTCTTTGACAATGCTGCTTCTGACACAAAAAAAAAAAAAAAAAAAACAAGATAGCTAAATATTACGGCTTTCTGAAGGTACACGTGGCTCCTCCAGTGTCTCACCTAGCTATAAAACTGCTCACCCGACAAGACAAACAAGGCTAGATCTCATTATGACAGGCACAGGGAGGAATACTAATAGCTGAGTTTAGCTGGCCCTTCCCCTTATCAAGTCTTGTTTAAAGTTGCTGATAACATTGACAAGTGGTACTGGCAGAAAGTTTCTACGTTGGGTGTCTGCCCAGGGCCTGTGTTGTCTCAGGAAAATTTCAGCGAAAACAACTCAGCTATTTCTCCAAACCTGACTAAGGGAAACGGGCTTTGTTAATGTAAAAACAAAACCACATCCTCTTTCATTAAGATCTTTTAACACAGTCCCGCCCTGGAGCAGGGACTTGAGATGTGAGGCTGGTCTGTCTACTATCCTCTCCGCCTGTTCAGACTATAATCCTTTTAGTAAAAACACAGCGCTCTGCTGTCTTGGTTCCTACATCTCCCTCAACACAAGCAGGTGATGTCCCCAAAGTATGTGCCATCTTTGGAGGGAGCAGAGCTTTCCCGGGAATTCTTCCTCCCAGCTGTAACGTACTGTTACGTTACTGGCACTGATTTACCTGTTTTATATATTATTGTAATTATTACATGGTGCTATATTAATAATAATGCTGAGGGAGACTGTCCCTGGTGCGTTCAGGGCTCCCAGTATTTGTGTTCAAGTGCAGGAGCTGGGTGTGCCTTTAGCAGAGGGGATAGAAGGGTTAAAACAAAAATCAGGAGGTGTAGGAAAAATATCAGCGGTAGAAAATTAGGGAGCGGAAGACAATAAACAGGATCCCAAAAGAGGGAAGGATGGGGCTTGGGAGGCAGAGGACGGTGCAGGACTCGGTGGCAAAACAAGAGAGGATTTAAGCCTGTCTCCGTGTGCTTTGTCAATCGACGGGATGCTGCAGTTCATCTCCCCACCCTGCACCGGCTGAAGCCATCCAGAGCCTTCTCCTGCCTATCAGCAGCCCTGTCACCCCGGGGCTGCTGCGCCCAGCAGAGAAAGAACAGAGCACCACCGGCACGGCACGTCTGCCCAGCCGCCGAGGGCTGGGACGGGGCTGCGGGCTCTGGCCCGGGGCCAGCCGGGGAGCCTCTATGGCAAACAACACCTGGGAGACGCTTTGAGCGCTGATTTGGGCTATCTCAGGTGGGATGGCGGGCAGCGGGCCTGCGGGCTTTGTCTGAAGGAGGACTGTGGATCCTAAGTGTGTGCTGGTAGCTCCTGGGCTTCATATGTCCGTCTTGTTAAAATGTGCTGAGGATTTTCCCAGATCAAAAACAGGGCGCGTCTCTTGGCAGACAGTTACATCGGCAAATAGATGTGAACGCGAACATCCTGAGAGTGCTGCCCTTGGAGCAAAAATGCCCGAAAGCTTGAAAACGCAAACAGAAGGGAACGGAGAGTACTGCGATGGCGGCCCGTTCCTATCGCCTGCCTCCTCCCTGCCTGCAACCACGGTCCTGCCCTGGCACCGCAGCCCCACAGGGAGCGGGAAGGAGCAGAACGATGGCGATGCGGGGACTTGCTGCCCGGCACTGCCCCGTGCCCTTTTAAAATTGTCATCCCAGCGGGAACCCCAGGCCTTCTTCATCAAAGCATAAACACGGAGGGACTGATTGCACATTTGTTTGTTTTAAGGCCCAAAGTTTATATAGTTTAAAACTTCCATGTGCCGCTTTCCCCGGTGCCTCTGCAGCCCAGTAATTCGTGTGTGACAGAGAGAAATAAGCAATGGAGCACTTTAGCATGATCTAATAGCGGAGTTATTTGATCTGGGGGTTGGCATGCACTGCAAATACCAGTGGTTAATGTACTGCAAACATGGCACAGCAGCTCTTTGCCTCCCGGCTCGCGCAGGAGTCAATGCTTCACAAAGCTGAAGAGGATGCTCTCCTTCGCAGCATCCGTCGTGCTCATCCAGTGACCAGCCTTGTTTGACAAACCCGCCCACCATATATATATACACACAGATACTTCTAGCCTTCATTTTAAAAAGCCTTCATCAGAAAACAGGAAAAAGTCCACCTGGGAAGCTCAGCTTTGATCTGTTTTTGCCCATTAACCTGGCTTTAAATTTCCACATCTTTAAACATTTGGTTGAGCTACTGCTGCGATTTTCTAATACGGTGCATAAATTAAAAGGCTATTTCTGTTCTTGTCTGAAGTTTTAACATTTCCTCAACTTGGACTGAACATACTTTATCACATCCTCTAAACCCTAGGGACACTCCAGTGAAGACAGAGCACTGTTGATGTGAAAAGTAGCGATATTTTTCTCAGTTTCAGGCCCCTCATCTGCACCAGACTCTTACCCAAATCAGACACTATTTTCTCTGCACTTAATGCTTAGCCGGGAAAAGAGGAAACAAAAAAAAAAAAAAAAAAAAAAAAGAGANAGAAAAAAATGGATAATTTCTGTAATAAGAAGACAAATCACTCTTGTCAAATTTATTTGTCTCCATAACTGGAAGAACTTTTTAACAGGCTTTTTATTTTAGACGCGGAAAATCATGATGTGTCTCTCCTCTATGTGCAATGCCCAACAGAAGATTGTGCCATTCACTATATGCGTCATTTACTGTACGTGCCAGGTTTCTGTTCGAGTTTAATTTACTGCTTCTGAGGGGTTTCAGCCTCTCCCTTTCGGGGTTTATTCAAATCAAGCTGAGATTATTGTTGGCTTTTTCCATTTTAGGCAGCCACCATCACCATAATTTTTTCAGTGGCTCCCATATAAAAAAGAAAAACAAACTCATAACAAGAGTGAAGCTCGCAGAGAACTCAATGTAGTATCTGGTACTTTTCCTCTTTCAAAATAACTACTTGGAGGAAAGGTTTTGTTTGGTTTCTTAGGCTTTGTACAGTTACTTATTTTAGGTTGCTTTATTTAGTTTATATTTTTGTTCCTTGTACTGAGCCAAAATTTTCCTTCTCCCAGATTTACTTGAGTCCTCCTGGCTATCACACTAGTACCACCATAACCACTCCTCCTTCCTTGACATTTATATCCTGCAAAGTTTCACGAATTATCACTGCATTCTCTTCTAGAGTTGTCATTCGACCAAATTATACATCTGATTTGTTTGAACATTTTAAAGCATGGGTTCACCAGGGAAAATTAAACACCCTTTTGAAGACTTTCCAGACTCGAGGCACCTGTACACAAATCTCTGTATCCCCTTTAGATCGAATCTTAATCTTTGGCTTGCTACATGCCTCCTGGCAAAAGTGTGGCCAGTCCCTGCCAGTCCTGGGCCACTGACCTGACAGAGAGATCCGATGACAGCTCTGAAGACCCACCAAGTACCTGGGGGGGACGAGCCCACTGGGTGCACAGGGTGATGGGCACGTTTCAGGTGCAAGAGCAGACGAGGATCAGAGGGTGTATGTATCTACGGCAGCAAACGACACTGTGCCCAGCAGATGGAAAAGACGAGACATACAGCAATCGCAATTTGTGTATTCACTTCACCCTCAGCTGGGCACTTTGTTGGACAGCTGGGGCAGAAGAGACTAAATCTTTTGGAATATCTGCATGCAGGCAGCACCACGTGAAGAGAGAAGGTCAGTACAGGACACAGCCAGAGTAGGGGCAGTGAATGCCAGAACCTCTGGCACCATCAGGGCCAGGATAATCCTGCTGTGGAGCCAAACCAGGGAAATGCTGATGAGGACGTGCCCACAGGAGGCAAACGATCAAGTCAGCAAGAGGGGACTTCCAACACCTTAGGGAGAAGACTGGTGAATAGTGGCTAAATATAAGTCTCTGGACACAGCAGTGAGAATAGGGGTGCTGGGGAACTGCTGACACCCACAGCAGGGGGAGCGAGCATGGGGTCTCCCAACGTACCAGACCCCACTGCCCATACGCTGACAGATCCCAAAGACAAACTGCTGTGGAAAGACTGAAGACGTCTGGAACACGGTGGCACCAGAGAAGGTTGGATTTCTTCACTATAGCAGAAATGGCAATAGAAATGCAGACAACGTCCAGGAGATAGATCATGCCCAATAAACAAGGCTGGACAATATTAACCTAAGAGATACTCTGAAGACTGGGTTGCTGTGAAAAAAGAAACGTAGTCACAAAATGCAGATTTAAATTTTTTTTATATTTGGGGTAGAGTCAAGTGGTGGAAAAAATGTGTCAGTTGGTATACCTCTATCTACGTCTGTCACACTGTGTTTTTCTGCCAACGAAAGTGGCCTGGAAGCAGTCTTTGAAATTCCAGCTCATACCTTTACTAACACACCCCAGCAGTAAAAAACATACCGAAATAAATACCCCTGCAGGCTACTATCCTATCTATGACAGAAACCAGCAGAAGATTACTCCCAGAAAATTTCAAGAGAAGAATACAATAATTTGCCCACACAAGAAGTTATTTCTAGTCACAGGCTTTCTGAGGTTGCTCGATGCCCTGAAGCTAGTGGGATTTTATCCCTTAAACATGGAAGAGAGAATAAAAGTAGCAACCTCTAATTATACTCTTTTTTCTCCCCTCTAATCCTATTTAAGACTTAAGCTGACTCTTTTCTCAATGATGGTCTGTGAAACTCTCACAAATAACATTATTCCATGGTAAATCCATTTCCTGTACACATGTAACATTATTCTGTAATAAACACACCTCCTGTTACCCATTTTAAAACCCATCATCTTTCCGGTTCACTGAGTCCTCATTCAGTACAGGAACAAGCAGCACCCAATAGAGCACCTTTATAGTTTTCATTATTTTCTGCTTTTCTATTATGCGCCCTTTGCTGAATGTCTTCCTGTGAACTAAATAATCACAGGGGGCTTCAGCGGAGCAGTCTCTCCCTCCCTTTAATCATATCTGTCCTTCAAGTCCCAACCTACGCCCCCCTTTCTCCAGTATCCAGTTTTTTGAAACGAGATCCCCTGGATATTTCAGGCAAAGCTGCCTCCTGACATTACATATTGGCACCATGCACATTTCTGGAGAAATCAGCTCTGCAGAGAGCGTTTTATCATCAGGCCCTTTAACCAGATGTTTGACTCTGACAAATGGCTCTCTGCAAACAGAAGGAGCTGCGGAGTGTCGGCATCCAAGATGCTGAGCAGTGCCCAGCGCTAACAAATCGCCCACAGGCGCTTCTCGGATTTACGTGGGCTCCATCAGGAGAGCCCTGGCCAGGAGCCCGTCACTCATGCTACGTGGCCAGCAGCTGGAGAAGTCTTTGGTGTCTGTCAGGCAACCCTGCCACACAAGGGTATCTTTCTTTGGGAGCAAATTCGTCTGCTCAGTTTCAATGTTGTGGTGCAGCAGGGCGGGGGAAAGGGGAAAGCCGCTCCACTTGAATTTCATTCCTACTTCCTTTGTTCGTGCCTCTGTATTTTTTCTGGGACACTCATTCCTGGATTGGTTATTTTGCAGGAACATCAGGCCTGTCTGAGAGAGGCTGCTGCTCTGTTCCCCAGACAGCATTAAGCACTCGCTCTTTTTTTCCTTTCATTTGATTCCCTCTTCTTTCAAACATAATCAGAATACTCTAATTTCCCTTCAGAGCTTTCCCCTCCACTATACATTTTAAATCACATTTTAAAATGTTTATTATCACAACTGTAAAACTCATTATTAAGGGTGGAAGGCTGAATGTTACGTTAACAAGCCCTACCCACACTAGGGAGAGTTTTGGAAATACCAGGCATAGTAGTTGGTTTGAGGTAAACAGATAAAGGTAAACTGAGGCAGAAGAGGAGCTTGTAGTCAGGTTGGTGAATGTCAGTGTGCTCTGCCGGAAACTGTGCACAGTTACCCTGTGGGCCATCTTTGCCTTTAGGCACTGCCAAATTCCTGCTCCGGGGACTATTTAATGCAGCTAAGCTATGTGAAACTGATTGGCAAGAGCAAAATGCCAAAGAAACGCTTTCCCAGTGGATGGCGATTATTTTCCTCTACTAATTTCTGCCTTAGCGGTCTGTTTGCTTTGAAGCCTGAGGGGTCATGGCATTGTCCAGTTTTTACTGAGCCTCTTGGGTGCTCTTGGGACAGCACGCTCTCTGTCTAGCACCTCTTCCAGAGAGTGGGACCCCACGGTGCAACTCCCCCGAGCTCTTAAAATAGCTCTGAACTTTCCCAGCCTCTGCATGTGTTCCTTGGAGCTGCAGCCCTGCTGGATGAGTCAGCTCTTTTGGGATGACATCGCAGCTGAAATCAGACCCAGGCTTTGCAAAGAGAAATCCAAAGATCCTCTTGTACTCACTTGCTCAACGGGAAACATCTAAACAAAGTAAAGATGTGAGTGTCACAAACTTCCTCTCCCCATGCTGATTACTCACCTCTCTGGGGAGCCCTGGGATTGTGTGGGGATCAAATCGCCTCTTTCCAAATCCTCCAGCTGCAACTTCTCGAGCAAGGAAAGAAAGCTGGAGAACGTAACTCCTTCAAGAGCAGACCTTGGAGTCAGAATGGCAGCTGGGAAATAATACAGTCCTGATGAAGATGTGCTAAACCAGAGCGGGCTCCAGCACCTCTTCTTTCTTCACAGCAAGCCACTGGAAGAGGAGGCTCCATCCAAAAGACTAGTCTGGCACCAGAAAACCCTTCCCAGTTTCCTCAAGTGTTTGGCTGCCACAAGCTTTTGCTGCACTCCACTTGCCTCTCTGAAAGGGACAAAGCGTAGTGACTGCTGCAAATGCAACCGTAGGCATAGAACCACAGGCGTATAAAACCCGATGCAGACCTCTTCTCCATTTAGCGGCACATTTGTATCACTGGGATATTACTGACGCATAGCCTCCGTGTTTCAATTCATCTTTCATGATTCAGTCTGAACACTGAACAGCAGGATAACAAGACCTGCCCTTTAAACGCAATGGTCTTTTGAGAAAATGCTCTCCTTTGCAGTGTTGCTTAAAAATAAAAGGCTAGCAAAAGGGCACTCTGTCTATACAGTAAGTTGCCTCAGATGTTTCCACACCACTTTCAAGTCCAGTGTAACGAAACCTGTTGCCAGGTGAGTAAAATCTGTGTGGAAATATTTACTCTTGCCCCTTACTGGGACCGTGAGCGGCTTTGCACTGTTCTGAACACAGATGTGAAGATGCCTTCCTTGGCTCTTGAAGTGAGCAAAGAACTTTGAGTTGCTGTCAGGAGGGTAGCAATGATTTCTTACTCCCCAAGGCTGGAAACGCTCCTCACCCTGTAATGCTTTTATCCTTATTTGGCTGATAGCCCTGTCTGTCTTCCTTACACAGTGTTTTGATCAAATTGCTGTAATTTTGCTATCACTTCACAGGTGGTAGAGATTGTAGAGTCCTCCTCTGTTCTTGGAAGTTCCTACTTTCTATTACATGTCATTGCATTGCATCTGTAGATCCCAAACATTATGCAGTGGACGTCATAAGACCTGGTAGATAGAAGTCTGCCCAAGATCACAGTGCGGCAGTGGAAGGAAGAAGCCTCCAAAATATGCCTCCTAAGACCCTTTCTAATACCTTATCCATTCAATACACAGAACAGACAACTAGCCGAAGCTATGACATGATGTGTAGTTAGAAAGGTAATACTTGTAACATCTGAAAAACATTTCCCCCTCAAGCTGTATGGGAAGGTCAGTGTTGGATTAGCGCTTTCATGTGTCATTGCCTGTTGTTGCTGCGCTGTGGGAACAGACCTGGGAGACAGTGAAACAGTATGAGGGATTCAGCCTGGGGGAATGGGCAGGAAATGGGGCTTGGGGACACACGACACGTTCTCCCACTACAGTTCCCTGGGATTTTGGGGAAACTGCATTCATTGCTGGTGAGTCACAACGCAGCTGGACGATGTGAGTTTGGCTCCATCTATGGGAAGCAGTAAAATACTACAATAACACCAGAAAGGAGCTGGTGTCCGTTCCAGTCCTTTCAGATCGAAAGATTATGGCCAACCTCCAACTTTTCTCATAAACCACAACGTATCTTTATCACTCCGCTTTTGAACCGGTGAGTTTGTAAACTGTGTTGTTTGTTTACTACGGCGCACCCTTTTCTACCCATGTGGATCACAACTTGGAAGCCACAGCCTTAAGTTAATAGTTTATGTATTCTTTGATAGACAACACTGTAATTATTAAGCTTTAACTCTGATACCGGTCCATGCACTTTTTACATGCACTTACCACTTCCCCAAACAATTTTTTAATCAGAAATTCTTGTGCTTGGTGTTTGCCCAAAGGACATACTTTTGTAAAGATTTCAATTGCTTTTGCTTTTACTATATGTTACTCTTTCTTTGAGCAGTTGAGCACACAAAATCCTTTTTTCTTGAAAAGGTCTGATAGGAAGGTAGATTGCTTGCCCAGGAAAGCTTACATTAATAGAAATGTGTTGTGTTTACCAAACTGAAACTGTTGATCCACTTCAAAACTGAAAATCCTTAGTAAGATAAGAAAACTGATTGTCTCTAATGCTTTGAACACAGCCATTGAAACATCTCTCTAAGATGTTTTCGCCCTCTCCAAACTGCTTTCTCAAGAGGCTCTTGTACCATGGGGATTAGAAGACAGCAACCAGCTGCTGATGTGCAGGACATGGAAAATAAGAATGAAACCTTGTAAAAAACACGATTCACCTAAAAAGGTGCAAGCAACTAGCCTCTCTGAAGGCAGGGAAACATCCCCTGGTCGTCTCTTATTCTTGCTTGTCAGGACTTGATTACCCAAGGCTGAGAACATACCGCCTCCTTCTAGTTTTACAACATAACCCCAAACTCAACCGCTGCCTTTAAAGCTCCCACAGGGGCTCCTAACACAGCAGGACTGGGGTACCACCAACAAACGGGTGGTTGCAGCCGCTGCCTGCCCTGAGCTGGACCACGCGGAGAAGGGTGTCTTCACACTGTTCTCCATTAGGAGCCCAATCTTCAGTGTCTACAGCCCACTTCTCATCCTGTGTATTCAAATACACGTGCCTGAACTCCAGTACCTGGTTCCGCACCCTCCTGTTCCTTTCCCTGCCCATCCCTGTTCAGGCACACCCTCCTCCTCAACCTCTGCCCTGCAGCCTGAGAGGGAAGCCTAGGCTCTGGCTTGAGGCCATGCACAGAAGCTGAGTTGACTAAGTGACTGGTAGTACTTGGTCTGGTGGCAGAGCTCACCCAGCCTCCACGCAGGCCATTATGGCCCGGCAGAAACCATCTATGTGCAAGTGCTCATCTGAGCTGCTGGGGGAGAGGTGCCACAGAAGTGGCTTCCCCTTGCAGCCCAGGTCAGTGTCTTGGAGAAGCCTGGCCACGGCAGCTGGTGATGTACAGGCCCAGGGCTGGCAATCACCCCTGTTTGGCCAAGCGCCCCTGGGAGGAGTTTCCTCAGGGCCCTGGAAAGCCCCTGCACACTCTCCCTTGTGCCCACACACACTCACGTGAGCATCTGCTGCTGTGGCCTGTGCAAAGCATTGGAAAACTTGGGATCTTGCTGAGCTGCTAAGATGCATATAACCAGTCAGAAGTCAAGTTAGCAGAATTCATTACTTCCAAAAAAATTAAGCTGGAACAGTTAGCCGTGCCAACCCGGCTCTTTCTCCACCAGGAGACGATTTGTCCATCAGCCTAATGCCAAGATAATAAATATTATTAGGCATGTTCTGAGTTGTTCATTCATTAAGGTTTCTTTAATAGCTTATGGTTTTAAGCAGAGTCATCTTTAGATGGCTGAAGGCCATCCAGCCTTTAAAGTTAAGCTTAGCATTGAGCCATTTTAAGAACTTCATCTTTAGAAACACTCTTAGGGACACCTTTTAGCTTTGTTCTCTTTTGGCGTTTTTTCGCCATTCATCCTGCTTTTCTTTAGAGGGAAAGGAAATCCAAATGCAAAACTGAATGTAATGCTAAGTGAGTGACGACTAGGACATCAGGTTAGGAAATCAAATATTTCTGTGAAAGATTCCTAGCTTAGTTGCTCATGGTAGGCACACAAACGTAACTTGATTTTGTAATTATGCAGTTGAATTCAGAATTAGTCTGCACTTAGAATTAGTCCCACAGCAACTACATTGAATTCTGTTGTATTCTGTTATACCTCGCTGGTGTTTTCTTTGTTCAGTGTAAATCTTCATGTAACGTTTAATCAAATCGAAATCATTTAATATAATTGATCTGCTGCCTTTACCAATGCTGCAGACTGTTCTTATGCATCTGTTAATAAAATATGAATTTAGTTCACTCATTATAAGTCTTAAGGAATCTGAAAGGTACTGAAAATAACAAAGAGTCTTTCAAAACTAAAACAAAAATATAGCTCGCACGTTCTTCACTTTTCATTATTCCTGGTGAAGACAGACACCTTTTATGGGCAAGCAGATTTCTTGCTTTCTATTTTTCCCTACTGTATCTTTATCAAGGTCTGTAAATACCTTTGGAACTTCAGAAAAATGTTGTAGTAGATACTGAAAACAATCAGTAATATGTAGAGTATGTAAATCAGTAGAGACGTTAGCAAGCCAATGAAACCTAAGCACAGAAATTAAGGGAAAGGCTTCCATCTCTTAAATGTTCATTTGTTTGGAGGAAGATACAGCCTGCTGAGTAGGACTCTGGCTTGTGAATTGAAAAGATGGGCATAGCTGTGAGCTTTGCCACCAGTTTGTGGTATGCCCTCGGACACATCATTTCTCTGCCCACACTATAAACAGATCTATAAACAAGCCTTCTAAGCAAATGATTTCAAGAACAAGCCCCGCACCATTCTTGCTAAAACCAGCAATGTGAAATAGAAAGACATCCACGCTTTCTCATCCACTTGGAGCATTTCTCTCAGATCCCTAAAGAGCTGTTCTTAGAAAACATGGGACAAAAGGAAGGTAAATATTCCTGACTAGCCATTAAACCTAAAACTCCCAGAATTACCATCATCCATGGGAATGTTTCGTGTTTTTGACTCTACTCTTTCACTGAACTACCTCTGGAGGGCTAACCCTGTCAAAGAGCATGGAGAAGAATTATGTTACATCAAGATTTATGTGCATAGCCAAAGCTGAACTGGATTCCTGGGAATGAAAAGCAAAGAGCTGTAAACGTCAGGATTAGAAACTAGGGCGAGATAGCGGCTGGCTGGCAGTTAACTGGCTAACTGTTTGGTTCTTCCTAACATTCTTGTATCATCAAGCTTCTTATTGTGGATTTCATAGGTTAATTGTACATGGCACAAACATTTTTTCCTAACTACTTCACATACATTGCTTTGCAGTTATATCATGTCCTCTAGTTCTTTGACTACATGAAAGGTTAAGGAAAGGCCAACGTTACCTTCTTTACACCATTTATTATTTTATACCTCACTCATGTCCCCTTTACTTTGTTTTGAAAGGCAATCCTAATTTTTTCATCTTTGCTGTATGAGACAATCCTTCCCTGGGCATTGCTACAGCCTCTGTCATGATTCATGTCCATCATGTCCTTTTAAGATACAGTACGCAGGGGTGAGAACAATGTTGCAGGTAGCCATTCACCAGCTATTTATAACGATATTGTAACAGCCTAACTATGATCCTCTGTCCTGCTCTTCAAGCATGGCATCGCTCCTTTATTTTCTCAACAAACTCACCCCAGTTAACCAAAGATTTCATTAGGGACATTTCACCCATTTGTGATTTATTTTCCCGGCTTCGTATCAGGTCAAGAAAAAAACATGCTCTCCCAGGGAAAGCGCAACTCCTGGACAGCCATGAGGTTTCAGCCACAGGTCAGGCAGCGATGGCAACATGGTGCCCGGCCTCTCTCCACCACCCCTGGCAGAGGCTTCCCGCTCCCCCACAGCTGGGCACCCACCACACGGATCCGGGGTGGGTGGCACCGGGCAGGCACGTCCCGGGCCGGGTGAAGGGGGGAGGCCAAGCCTGCATCCCACTGGCCTGGCCTCAGGGCTGCCCTGGTAGGCCTCGCTTCACCCCACCTCAAGGCCTGGCGGGCCCTGCTTTCTCACCGGCACCAGCCAGGCCTTCGCCGCGCCGCTCCCCACAGCGCCTTTCATAAAAAAAAAAAACACCCCCTTCAAAAAACAATAAAAACATAAA